>CAIGQQ010005632.1:1128123-1186968 GCA_903798035.1 Danio albolineatus | reverse complement strand
TAAACCCAACCATCATTATTAACGTCTACACCTTCCCCAAACCTAAACTCAACCATGATCGTTATTACAGTCTAAACCTTCCCCAACCCTAAACCCAACCACCATCGTTATTAATGTCTAAACCTTCCTTAACCCTAAACTCAACCATTATCAATATTAGTGTCTCTACCTTCCCCAACCCTAAACTCAACCATCATCATGATTAACGTCTAAACCTTCCCCAACTCTAAACCTAACCATCATAACATCTACACCTTTCCCAACCTTAAACCCAATCATCAGTTATTAATGTCTAAACCTTCCCTAACCTTAAACTCAACCATCATCATTATTAATGTCTCTACCTTCCCCAACCTTAAACCCAACCATTATCATTATTAACGTCTACACCTTCCTCAACCCTAAACCCAACTGCCACAGTTAATAACGTCTAATAATATTGAACATAAAATGGTTGTTAAAAAACTAAAAACTGCTTTTACTCTAGCCAAAATAAAACATATACGACTTTTTCAGAAAGAAAAAATATTATCAGACATACAGTGAAAATTTCATTGCTCTGTTAAACATAATTTGGGAAATATTTAAAAAAGAAAAAAACAAATCAAAGGGAGGCTAATAATTCTGACTTCAACTGTATGTTTGCAAACACAAGCGCAGCCATATTGAGCTCATTTCTAGCTAATGATGTCAGAATTTACCGGTATTTTGGTATGTATTTGTGAATCTTTTTCAGAAAAATTCCAAAACGTCCTTAGCTGTGTGAACAACGCTTTTTTGAAATCGTTCCTGAAATTTTTCAGATATTTACTGCCATCACTGTGTGAAAGGGGCTATTGTTCCTACTTATAGTGTTAAGGTAATAAACAAGAGTTAAGACACCACACACACACACACTTTCTCCTTCTCCTATCGCAGACATCTCAAGTTTCCAACAGCATCAAACACTCAGATCATTTGATATAACTACCATCTTGCAAACGAAACAAGTAACCCCCCACACACACAGACACACAGACAACATTCAATATGTTGCCCACCGCAGCAGGAACACCGTAGAGGGATTGGCAATATATCTGAAAGTATCAAATGTTGATATTTTATCCTTCAGTTTTGGCCAAATTTAAAATGCATACTTCAATTTTTTATGCATTTACTCTGAGATCAAATTTTTAAAAGGGTTTGCATTTCAGACTGTGTTGAAAGATTCAAAGAAATCTTCACAGATAGACTATTCATTCATTCATTTTCCTTCGGCTTAGTCACTGATTTATTAGGGGTCGCCACAGTGGAATGAACCGCCAACACATACATTTCACGCAGTGGATGTCCTTACAGCCACAACCTGGGAAACAACAATTCACACTCTCATTTACACACATATTCAGACACTACAGCCAATTTTAGTTAATTCAATTCACCTATAGCGCATGTGTTTGGACTGTGGGGGAAACCGGAGCATCCAGAGGAAACCTACGCAAACACGGGGAGAACATGCAAACTCCACACAGAAACGCCAACTGGCCCAGCTGGGGCTTCTTGCTGTGAGGCGACAGTGCTAACCACTGAGCCACCGTGCCGCTCAGATAGACCAGTTAAAAGTGATTAGGGTATTTTGACACATTGTTCGTACCTATGGTGTTGCTAAAACACAAGGTAATGAGAGTTAAGACAAAACACACACACTTTCTCCGTCTCCTAGCACGGGCATCTCCTGTTTCCAACAGCATCAAACAGTGAGAGCATTTGATATAACCACAATCTTCCCACTGAAACAAGAAACTATACACATATCTAACATTCAATATGTTGCCCACCGCAGTGGGGACAGGATGTAAGGCTTGGCAATACAGACGAAAATATTAAAATGTCAATATTTTCTCTCTTTGGACATGCATGCTTCAGTATTTATGGATTTATTCTGAAATCACATGTAAAAAGTGTCTCCAATCCACTTAAAAGATCCAATAAAAAATTCAGGAAAGAAAATCCATAGGTACTTTTTTCCACATTGTTTGCTCTTACAGTATTTTATTGCTTAAATACAAGGTAATAAACACTATAAAGTCCTCTTTTAAGATACAAAATGCACCACATGGAACTTTACCTGGATAATGAAAAGGAAAATATTCAAAGAAACAGACATTTCGAAAACTTTCCAACAGTGTTGGGTGTAATTAGCTACAAAGTAACTAGTTACTGTAATTAGATTACTTTTTTAGACAGAAAAAGTAAAGTAAGGGATTACTTTTCATTTTCAGGTCATTTTATTACAGTTACTTATGATGTACTTGTTTAAATACTGTTCGTAAATTCAACAGTTCTAGATCAATCAATTAAGAGAAGCAGAGTAATTAATATATCAAGTAGATTAAACATGCTTGAGAAACAATGAAATGAGTCAGAAACGTATGAAATATGGTGTCATTGCTTTGAAATGTGTTGTGTTTTTATACATTAATCTTAAAGTGTTAAATTTTTTAACAAAGCTAAAATGTCCTGCTTGGCTCAGATTTTAGTCGTCGTCGAGTTTAATTTCTATTGTCTATGCGGCGTAGAGATTTATGTGAAGTGCATTTATGCGTTGAATTTTTAAGTAATTAAATAACTCCTTGAGTAACTGAGTTCCCTTTCAAACATAGTAATTACAGAGCTAATTTAAATACAATTTTAATAATGTAATTAGTAATTAATTACTTTTTTGAAGTAACTTGCACAGCACTGCTTACCAAGACTAATGGTGTGTTCATACCAGATGTGGCTCGCGTGAATACATTGCGATATTCATGTGTAAATAGTCGCGTGTACATTGAGTTTACTTGATTCACTCGAGTGTCAAATTCGCGTGTCAGTTTCACTTCACAATAGACACGGATTCTCTAGTTTCATTGCTGTATGCCTAACATGGATTTATTGAGAGAGTACCTGAGCTTTATGTGCTGTAGTGAGGACATTTAGAAAAACAGCATATATTCGTTCAGCGTCGTATCTACTGGATCCTTTCAGAGGTGCACCCAGCTCTGAGAGTTCATCAGCTCCTCTAGAAACTGTACTGGACGATGGATGATCCAAGCTTTCAGCAGTGCGACAGACTGAGTCCAGTTTGAGGAGCTGTTGTTTGGTGTCGGCAGCAGGATTTCCCCTCGGGACACCAACAACAGGCAATACGTCATAATGGCGCCCAAACTACAGCAAGCACCTGATTGGTTAACACCGTGCGAATGTCTGCTAAAGTTCAGAATTTACAACTCAACATCAAATGCGCAAAACATCCAATTCTCGCCACTTTATTGCCATGAATTGCGTCATTCGTGCTGCTTCATTTACACAAGTCCCCAGTATTTGATCCCCGGTATTTGAGTCAACTCCTGCTGTATTAGCATATATTCGTTCTGCCCCGTATCTACTAGATCCTTTCAGAGGCGCACATAACTCTGAAAGTTCATCAACTCCTCTAGAAACTGTACTGGATGATGGACTACGGAAGCTTTCAGCGGTGCTTCAGACTGAGCTGAGTCCAGTTTGAGGAGCTGTTGTTTGGTGTCAGCAGCAGGATTTCCCCTTGGGACACCAACAACAGGCGCTACGTCATAATTGCACCCAAACTACAGCAATCACCTGATTGTTAACGCGGTGCAAATGTCAAATTAGCAAAACGACCAATTCTCGCCACTTTATTGCCTCGAATTGTGTCATTCATGCTGCTTCATTCACGCAACTAGCCCAACAGGATGTCTATTCGCATCTTTGGATTGACTTAACATGTAAATCACTCACGCTTCATCCGCTTCCGGTGTGAACGCACCATCATGTCACTTTTGCTACTTGACCATCATAATGCAGTCAGGTTTGTTTTAACCCAGAGGACACTCGTAAAAAAATACATTGCTTTTGGTAACAGAACGAAACTTTCTAAAGATTAACCCCAGTATTTGAGTGAATATTAGCGTATATTCGTTCGGCGCCGTTTCTACTAGATCCTTTCAGAGGCGCACCCAGCTCTGAGAGTTCATCAACTCCTCTAGAAACTGTACTGGATGATGGACGATGAACAATGGAAGCTTTCAGCGGTGCTTCAGACTGAGCTGAGTTCAGTTTGAGGAGCTGTTGCCCGGTGTCGACAGGTGGATTTCCCCTCGGGACACCAACAACAGGCGAGAAGTCATAATTGCACCCAAACTACAGAAGACACACGTAAAAAATACTTTATAAAGATTATCCCCAGTATTTGAGTGAACCTGCTTAAAATTAATTCAGGACAATAGATTATTTATAATACATCACAATCAACCAAAGAGTTTTTGAATGCATTAAGTGGGTTATTTTTATTAAACATTACCAAGAGCTTCATAAATATATGGATTCCGATATTATCCCAACACAAATATTAGGCCAGTGCTCCCTGATAATATGTGGACACCAACTTTTCACGCATTTTTCAGTTTTAGCACATCATTTCTGAAGCACCCTTTCTCTTTTCTCTCGCAGAAATCGCACCTCCAGCTGCAATCAGAACCAGTGTCTGAACACCTCCAAACCACAGATCTATAAGCAGGATGGCGACGATCTGCCTGATCTCAGCAAGATCTCACTTTCATCGCTCTCGCAGGAGTTTGGCCAGCGTGTTTGTGCTGCAGCGTCTGCAAGATAATCATAATCACGCCTCTAGAGACAGAGATGCCACACTTCAGGCCTAATCAATGGAAATTGTCAAGTCTTTTCTAACGGCGGTTGGAAAGCTTGCTGTGGAGTCTGCGGACACAGTTTATTGACAAACGAATGTCATGACAAATCGTTATTTCATTTATGATGTCTTAAAGGAGTCGATTTTCCATCAAATCGAATAAAGTGAACTAAAATTAGTTTAGGAACTTATATGTAAAAAAAATAAAACCAATTCTAAATAGAAATGATAACTTGGTGCCCAACAGAATAAAATTTCACATTGTAAAAATAATAGAAATAAAATATAACAGAAATAAAATTATTTAAAGCTAAAATAAAGCAGAAATATTTATTATAATAAATGCCACATTGAAATTACTAAAGCTTAACCTAAATTTTAGTCAATAAAATTTACTAAAAAATAGTAAATATTACCAGCTTTTTTATAAAATGCTAAAAATAATGATTGGCTCTTAATGGAATGAATATTTTAGATTTCAGTTCTCATATTATGTAAAACAAGTAAAAGCTATTGTAGGATATAAAAATAAAATATGTAAATAATAAAAAATATCAATAAAATATCAATAAAATAAAATTAAAGCACATTAAAATTATTACTAAAACGTTACATACATTTTATTCAATATAAATGTAAACATTAGATTTTTTTATAAAATGTAAAAAATTGAACAGCATTCAATGGAAAAAATATCTTAAACTTCAGTTCTTAAATTATGTAAAATAAGTAAATGCTGTTAATATGCAAATTAATATGTAAATTATGCAAAATAAGTAAAAGCTAAAAGTCCGGATTGGTGTGAACTCACCATAACAGAGCAAGGGATTTTTGCAGAGTATTTTCCATTAAAAAAAATGTTTGTTTTATTTCGGCTAGAATAAAAGCAATTTTTTTTTTCATTTATGGCCAATAGTATTAGCCCCCTTAAAGAGCCCCTATTACGGGTTTTTGAAAATGACCTTTCATGTAGTGTGTACCACAGCTCTAAGTGAAGTGAAATATCCAGCAAAGGCTTAAATCTGAAAGTGTGCCCTTTTAAAACTATTGATTCCTCTATAAAAGAGTCGACTCATAGTGCTTCAAATGAATCATCTTAATAAGGAGTCTTTAGCCGTGCCGGTGTGACGTCAATTCAGAACCTAATTTGTCCACTTGTTGTGCGCGAAAACCCTGGAAAATTGAAAGCCCTGGTGACGCCCACAAACACAGTAGCAAGAAAAAGAAGAACACTGTAGCAGACGCCGGTTGAATCATGTCGTGAAGACGCTGTGCTCAGCTGGATGTTATTGGAAGTGTGAGGATAACCCAAAGACGAAACTGTGAAGAGTCAGTGTTTGAGGTTAATTTTTGCAAAAATACCTCAGCATTATAGCCCCAGCCTTGTGCTGTTCCCGTCATTTTTCTGACAAGTGCTTCAGCAATCTACACGCTTACAATGGCGAATTCATTGGCCGTTTGTTATAAGAGAAGGATTAGAAACTATGGGAGTTTCCGGGAGAAATAACAAAATAGGAGGGTGGCGGGAGATGGGTCTGAAATATGGAAGACTCCTGGGAAAAACAGGAGTGTTAGCAGGTATGCTCACACATACACTCTGCACTCTGACTACTTCAATTTTGTTGAAAAGCCGTGGTGGGCATTTCTCTCTTTCTCTCGTGCTGAACGATGTCGACCAATCGCAACAGACTGTCATCAGTCCAATCAGCGCAGATTAGCATAGCGCGTAAGGAGGGGTTTGGGAACAAATGAATCGCTGAACGAATCATATGGGAGTCGTTGGGATAATTAGGTAAAAATAAGAGTATATTATAATACAATGAACGTGTTTTTTGACCTTGCATACATATCAGCCTGTTGTTGGAGACCCCAAAACCAAAATATGACCCTTTTGAATGTATAATAGGAGCTCTTTGAGCAATATTTGTTTTCGATTTTTTACAGAACAAACCACTGTATTACAATGACTTGCCTAATTACCCTAACTTGCCTAATTAACCTAGTTAAGTCTTTAAATCTCACTTTAAGCTGAATACTAGCGTCTTGAAAATATCTAGTCAAATAATATGTACTGTCATCATGGCAAAGATACAAGAAATCAGTTAGAAATGAGATATTAAAACTATTATGCTTAGAAACATGTCAAAAAATAAATAAAAATCGTCTCTCCGTTAAACAGAAATTGAGAAAAAAATAAATAAAAGAATTAAATTTAATAGGAGGGCTAATAATTCCAACTTCAACTGTACATGAACACACGTAATAGATAACGCTCATCGGCTGTCTGTCATGTTAAATTAAAAACATATCCCCGCCGAGTATAATTGCAGTTCTCGTTTCCAGGTGGTTCTAGTTCACCTTAACTCAGCAACCCGTCTAAAACTTTCACCAGCTTCAGCACCGCGGAGACACCTCGGCTAATGGGCCTTCACACACAAGCAGGAGAGAAAGAGTGAACAAAGAGCAAACTGCCCACCGTGAAAAGTTTCCAGGCAAGAAAAGCGAACTGTGTGTGTGTGCGCGAGAGAGATCGCGTACCGCTGTCTTTAATGAGCTACACCGCTCAAACCTGGATATAACGAGCCAAAAGACCCTGTGCCAACCTTAACAAGCACCACGTCCAACAGCGGGTCAGGACTCAAACGGCCTGAATGAAGAACAATAGTAAACAGCATGAAGAACAGGAAGACTTTCATTAAAAACTGAGAAGGCAGAGAAAACGAGACATAGAAGCAGCGCGGCTTAAATGGAAGACAGCCATAAAATACAGCTGTAGACCCGGTGGGCGAATGCGAATAAAACACAAGCTCCAATAATACTGCAAGCCGCCATTTAGTATGTTCTGTGACCTTTAAGACAAAATGATCATCTGTCTGCTGGTTGTGTCAACTGATGTAAGAGACCTTTCTCTCGGTTTCTCCCACTGCGAAGAAAAAAAAAAGACACTGCCGACTCGTGTGTGTGTGTGTGTGTGTGTGTGGTTGTACTGTATGTATTACAAAGAAAGAGTCGAGCAGAATAAAGGAGTAGGGTTGGATCGATGGCTAAATAAAAGTATGATTCAAGCCTCTTGTAGCTTGGTATTGACACTAAATTTATACCTTTCCGTTCGGGGCCTTTCAAAATGATGTTTCAGAAGAAGAAGACGGAAAAAAAAGTCTACAAGAAGGTGCTCCGCCATATAACTCAATGGCATTTGAGGATGAAATCAAGCCAGTGTCCACACTGTGTTAATTCTTGTTTCTAGTTCAGACACTAGTCATGTCGTGTGTTTATATGTTGTGCTCGGCTCGAGTTTTCTCGGGTCGAGTACCTCTCTCACGTCATTTGTCTGTCCTTGTCATTTTATGAGCGCCATTCTTGTTGCGCTCGGACCATGCTGAAAGCGCGCTCTGGTCCTCGTGTCTGTGTTTGTTTTGTCTGCGGCATGAGGTTTCATTCCCAGCGTCTGAGGCCCTGTTTACACTACTGCGTTTTAGTTTTAAAAATGGCGTTTTAGCATGAAAACGATCCGCGTCCACACTAGCGTTTCACCTAGCGTTTCCGAACATATCTCCGTCCACACTACTCCACCAAAAACGTATATCACGTGACCATTCGCGCACTCTGGGCATGCGCGTTCAAGTATAAACAGGAATCATGCGTCTCGCTGGTTCTTCCCGGTGTAACCCAAAACCGGCGTTCTAAATAGGGCTTACGCCACTTGAAACGCGAGCGATCAGCGAGTGCTCGAACAATAGTTGGTCTCTTGCGAATATATGCAGCTGTTGTAGTAAAAAAGGCAGAGTTTAACTGCACAATAGTGCCTAAAACGGACAATAGATCAAACAACGCTTACATTTCTGTGTCCAGCAGCCATGCTTTCAGATGTCTCCGTTTTCCCCATCCACACTGAGATGGAGCAGCAGCGTTTTAGAATGAAAACGGCCTCTCCAGCGTTTCGAAAACGCTCTGTTTTTGGGGCTCGAAAACTCCGGCGTAGTGTGGACGGATGGCGTAACCGTAGCAAAACTTATACGTTTTAAAACGAAAAGGTGTTGAAGTGCTGTCTCATTTCTTAGGGGTAAGTTTTGAAGCCCTTTCCCTTAATCCTCGGTAGTAAGGGCCAAGGGGAAGGGGTAGGGGTACAAAAATAGAATTGGGATTGGGCCTTAGACTGCTGTCTCTATGAAAAAAATCAACTCAGTGACGTTTTACTTTTCTATTTTTCCAATCGGAGTCTGTTGCGTCTTGAATCAGATTTGGCAGCAAATACATTTAAATTTGACAATGTTTTATGCATTACTTTATAATGCTGTTTACATCATCTCTTTTGGATGCTTTTGTGGGCCACTGATATAGCTGGAAAACACAAGATGATTGACTCATTCTATCAGAACCTATTCTAAAAAGAATTCCAGCATTAGCAGTGTCCCATGAACAATGTGCACACTATTCAATACACCGCATTTCAATATACTCTTCCCTGCAACACTTTCATGTCCTTACATTCTGTTATTTGTGATCTTTCTATTCACTACCGTCGCCTTCAGCTTGCTCTGGGGGGTTGTAAGGCAAAAAAAAACCTGTCAAGCTGCTCTAAAACAATATTTATGGTGGCAAGGGCTCTACACATAAATCTGAATTGAACTGAAAGGTTTCTTTGCGGGCTTACATCTAACATTAATATAATAATGGGTGGAGGAAATGTACACTATCAATTTAATAAAAAAGAATTAGGCTTTACATAAATCTCACAGAGCCAGAGATTCAGCTATCAGCATAAGGCTTGTGTTGCTACTCCACCGTGAATAAAGAGAATAAGCCAGACCTTGATGATAGAGATAAAAACATGCTCTTTTAAATATCTTACGAAAAGTATTGTTTCATATTTCATTAAAAAACTGATAGAGTAAACCCTATTTTAAAATTTGATTTCTACACTAGGTCTAGGGCAACAAGGTGGCTCAGTGGTTAGCGCTGTCGCCTCACAGCAAGAAGGTCACGGGCCTCTGGCATGAATAGGCAGAGTGATCTGTGTCGTTATAATGGCATCGACAAACTTGGTTGGTAAACAAGGTGCACAACAAACAGAAACCAACCAACAGTATCTGAGGTTTACGCTAACATTGCTAAGCACAAGCGTGAAAGCAAAAGCTCGAAGCAGTGTACTGACGCTGCGACACGTTACCTGTTAGATTCAAAAGACCGAAGAGTCGTTAGATAGAGACAAGATTAATTATATATCACGTATAACAACTATAGTGAGACGCCATCCAGTGGTACATCCTTGATAAACTGTCCGACAAGCACTGCTGTCTGGGGTTTTGTGCTCAAAGAACCCGCTGAGCTGGAGCTCACACGAGCTCATGACAGTGTTTGTGTGTGGTCACCTGCATTTTCAGCGGTATAGTGTGGACGGAGGGCTGTTCAGAAATGCTAGATGAAACAACAGTGTGGATGTGGATCGTTTTCGTTCTAAAATGCCATTTTAAAACCAAGACGTATTAGTGTAAACAGGGCCTCAGTGTGTATTTTTCGTGAGCAGGTTTGCGACAGGGGCAGGGCGGAGGATCGCGATGCCTGCTCAGTCTCGTGACATCTATTGAACATCGACACAACCCTAACGCCCATGTGTGTTACATAGTCAATAAATCGCAAGCTTTGTGGAATGTTACTACTATTATTAAACAAACAAATAGTTGGTAAAATGAACAACAAGTGGCAGTACTGTACATGCAAAGTATTGTATTTTGCCTTGAATGGATATCATGAGACAAAAACAGCCAATCACAGAAGTGGACTTCTTAATTTTTTTTAACAACTTTTTTTTTACAAATACAAATGAGTAGATTTATGTATGTTTATCATAAAAAAAAGAGTTGTTAACATATTCAATAATCACATTAAGCTTTATGGATTGTTACTATGAAAATTAAACAAATAAAAATCTCTCAGAAAAAAAATTATTTCGATTTTTGTTCACGTTCTTGTCTGCATGATTTTAATATGTTAACCCATCAGAGCTGACACAGCACACCAGGCAATTACAGCTAAGCTGAGCGGGAAAGTAACAGTGTCATAAAATAATTGAGAACCCCTTAGAAATGGATTAACATAATCCATGGAAGAAAATTAAAATAAATCAACAAGAAGAAACAATGTTAAACTAAAAAATAAATGAGTGTCCAGCAACACCGTCCTTAACTTTCACTGCTATTTTACAGGAGTTCATACCAACGCTGGCTAAACCCTGTGCGACAGATCACATGAAATTCCGTAACTGGAATTTAAACAAAATTATCAGCAATATTTTAATATACAGAGACGGTAAAACAAATTTCCATAACTTTTCCAAAACTTTGTAGGTTAATTTAATTTTCCAAAACTTTTCTAGGCCTGAAAATTTACATTTTTAAATTCTATGACTTTTCCAGGTTTTTCATGACCGTACGAACACTGCGTATCAAAGTGATAGTTCATTTAAAACTTAAAATTCTCCCATCATTTATTTGCCCGTTACTTGTTTCAAATCTGTTTGACTTTCTTTCTTCTATTGAACACAAAGTAAGTTATTTTAAACAAAGCTGTAAACTCGTAATCATTGACTAGCATGGTTTTTGTTTTTCCTATGGAAGTCAGTGGCTACATTTACATCTTTCTTCAAAATATCTTCTTGTGTGTTCAACAAGAATCTCCTAAAGGTTTAAAACCACTTAAGGGGTTAGGAAATAGTGAGTAAATGTTCATTTTTGGGTGAACTATCCCTTTAAGCGGTTTGACTTAACAGAGGTTAAGCATTTAAAACACTTTTAAATGTACTATAAAAGAACAATCACCCAACATACGGTTTATAAAACTGATCTAAAATAGCTCAGGAAAAGCTACAATAAGAAATACTATAACGCTACAGTATTAAAGAGCAGAATACCGTCCCCTTTACACACATAAGACGACCCGTATGTCCAGATTATCCATAATTCATTAGCTTTCAAAAGCGTTGCATCAGCACCAGGCAATTCAAGTGTATAATTGTTGCAATAATTATTCTGGAATTTACTGACCATGTTATAAAGAGGGAAAACGCCTTGTAATCATGTTTTTACGGTGCAGCAAACCAGACCCCGAGGAGCCATTGGAAATGGACATAGGAATCTCCTCTTTTCGTTGCACGGCCGCTTAAAAAAAAAAATAAATAACAGCATAAAGCTTTTCTCGCTGAGCTTTTAGACCCTCGTCTGCAAGAGGAACCAAATCACACACGCCGTTATAGGGTATAATGGGGAAGAGTGAGGATCTCGCCGGGTTATGGAGGGGCATAAATCTTTAATAGCAGAGAGGCAAAGAAACAGGATATCAGTAAATGAAACTTAAGTGGATTTTCAGGCTTTTGTAGAAGTAGTAGTTATTTGGTAATGTGCTGAGAGAAGCATAAGAGACAGACAGAGAGGTCTGACTTTTCCACTGCATATATTTGGTATTATACTTATTATACAGTATATATTTACCACTGTATATATTCAGAGTTACTTTACAAAAATAAAAATGTAATTCATTCATACGTACATCATAGTAAACGATTAATAATTTTACTTTATATGCGAGCAAGCTTGTTGTAATTTAGTTGATTCAATTAAGCACCAAGATCAGGGGTGGGCAACTTGATCCTGGAGGGATGGTGTCCTGCACAGTTTAGCTCCAACTCTAATCAAACACACCAGTTTATAGATTTCTAGCGATCTTGAAGACACTGATTACCATTTTCAGGTGTGTTTTATTAGAGTTGGAGCTAAACTGTGCAGGACACCGGCCCTCCAGGACCGAGTTTGCCCACCTCTGACCTAGATTATTTACGTAATAATATTAAAAGCAATGGATTTAATTACTATAAGTCAATTAATGACTTTTTAGAAATATGCCTAAATTTTTACCTTATAAACATGTTCGAAGGAAGAAAATGCTCTAAGTTACAATGTTTATTTTATTAAATACAGGATAAATTTAACATAATTGAATATAAAATGGAATTTGTATAATATACAGTATGTCACAAAAGTGAGTACACCCCTCACATTTCTGCAAATATTTATTTATATATTTTCATAGGACAACACTGCAGAAATGACTCTTTGACACAATTAAAAGGAGTCAGTGTAAAGTTAGTTTAGCAGTGTAAATTTAGTGTCCCCTCAAAATAACTAAAAATACAGCCAATAATAGCTGAACCCCTGGCAACAAAAGTGAGTACACCCCTAAGTAAAAATATACAAATTGAGCACAATTAGACATTTTCCTTCCCCTGTGGCGTGTGACTCATTAGTTTTACACTGTCTCAGGTGTTTCCAGATAGCAGGCGAGTTAAATTTGGTATAAAAGCTCTTCCACTCTCTCAACCTGGCCACTGAAAGTTCAACATGGCATCTCATGACAAACAACTCTCAGAAGACCTGAAAAAACAAATTGTTACTTTGCATAAAGCCTAGGCTATAAGAAGATAGCCAACACTCTGAAACTGTGCTGCAGCCAAGGCCATTCAATGCTTTAAGAGGACAGGTTCTTCTTAGAACACGCCTCGCCATGGTCAGCCAAGGAAGCTGAGTGCACGTTCTGAGCGTCACATCCAAAGATTGTCTTTGAAAAAAGACGGATAAGTGCTTTCAGCATTGCTTCAGGTATTGAAGGGATGGGGGGTCAGCCTGTCAGTGCTCAGACCGTACGCCGCACACTGCACCAAATTGGTCTGCATGGTTGTCCTCGAAGGAAGCCTCTTCTAAAGATGCACAAGAAAGCTCGCAAACAATTTGCCGCAGACATTCAAACTAAGGACCAGGATTACTGGTACCATGTCCTGTGGTCTGACGAGACCAAGATAAACCTATTTGGTTCAGATAGTGTCAAGCGTGTGTGGTGGCAACCAGGTGAGGAGTACAAAAACAAAAGTGTGTCTTGTCTATCATTAAACATGGTGGTGGGAGTGTCATCATGTGGGACTGCATGAGTGCTGCTGGCACTGGGAAGCTACAGTTCAATGAGGAAAACATGAATTCTGACAAGTACTGTGACATACTAAAGCAGAGCATGATCCCTTTCTTCCGGAAACTGGGCCATAAAGCAGTGTTTCAGGATGATAATGACCCCAAATACACCTCACTGGCTTGCTAAAGGGGCTTAGGGTAAAGGTGATGGACTGGCCAACCATGTCTCCAGACCTAAACCCCTTAAAACACCTCTGGGGCATCCTGAAAAGGAAGGTGGAGGAGCACAAGGTGTCAAATGTCCACCACCTTGGTGATGTTGTGATGGAGGAGTGGAAGAGGATTCCAGTGGCAACCTGTGAAGCTCTGGTCAACTCCATGTCCAAGAGAATTAAAGCCGTGCTGGAAAATGATGGTGGCCACACAAAATATTAACTTTTCAATTTTTTTCTAAGGGGTGTACTCACTTTTGTTGCCAGGGGTTCAGCTATTATTGGCCGTATTTTTAGTTTTTTTGAAGGGACACTAAATTTACACTGCTAAACTAAGTTTACACTGACTCCTTTTCATTGTGTCAAAGAGTCACTTCTGCAGTGTTGTCCTATGAAAAGATATAAATAAATATTTGCAGAAATGTGAGGGGGGTACTCACTTTTGTGACATACTGTACACAGAATTTAAGTGTAAGCTTTTGCTTTGCTATGCTATAAAGCAAAGGCTGACTCTCAATCAATAGTTGCTTGTCTCCAACAAAATCAATGCGCTTCAACAGATCGGTTAAGTGAAAAATTCAATGACTCTCTTAAAAGGAAGCTACTTGTTTCATTCCTGAATGAATCAGCATTTTTTGAAAGAACCGTTTGACTTGATTTAATTATTCAGCAAGTCATTATAGACTACTGGTCTAACAATAGCTGTGTTGCCATTCATTTTCAAATTGTGCATCAAAAACTACCAAATTTTGCAAGATGCTGGATTCACACCAAAATGCTTTGAGTATTTGTACAAGTCGATTATATACAAAGTCAATGCAAACAAACAAGTAAAGGTGAATTAACACTAGGTGATGTGAATGATATGGAATGCATAACAAGTTTACTGCAAATTCATTCATCCATTCATTAATTTTCTTCTGCTTTTCCAGGGTCGGGTCACAGGGGCAGCAGTCTCAGGAGAGAACCCCAGATTTTCCAATCCCTATATATTACCTCCAGCACCTCTGGGGGGATCCAGAGGCGTTCCCAGGCCAACCGAGAAACTTAATCCCTCCAGCGTGTCCTGGGTCTTCCTCAAGTCGGGGACATGCCTGGAACACCTCCCTAGATAGGCGTCCAGGAGGCATCCGAAACAGATGCACAAGCCACATTAGGTGGCTTCTCCCGATGTGGAGGAACAGCGGCTCTACTCCGAGCTCCTGCGGGGTAACTGAGCTCCTCACCCTACACTCTTAAAAAAAAAGGTTCCTTGAGGTTCTATTTAGAACCCTAGGGTTCTATACTTGGCCAGTAGAACCTTTTACCCAAAAAATGGTTCTATTTAGAACCCTTTGAGTGCAAAGAACCTTTTTGATTAAAATGGTTCTATAATGTGAGATTTATGACATAATTATATAGTAAAGATTATAAATAATAATAAGCTATAACACAGAGAGACAAAGCTTTTTGAGTCAAAACCTAATAAAATGACTGCTATGGTCAAAAACCTAATCAATGTATGATGGGATTTTTGTTTCATGCAGGTTTGTACATTACCATATAACTAATACTTATATATGCTTAATATTTAAATTTTTTGACAAATTATTTTGTGAAATTAATTAAATAACCAGTTTATTGAGACTGTACAGTGTGTTGTTATGGTTTAATAAATTATTTTAAACTAATAATCATGAAAAAGCCCTCTGGTGACGTCATTCATTTGTGGACTGGTGGTAACGAGCCTGGAGAGTGACGGTTAATTTTTGAAAAGGAGAACTCCGCTTTTGCAGCTCCATCATTCAGGTACGTTATTACTCTTTTAAAACTATAATAATGAAATATTTTGTGTTACGGGGTAATGTTTCTCTTCCCTTGTCTTATATGGTGACAGACTGAATAAGGGGTAACGTTAATATGGATTAATACTGTGCTTGTAACTTTCTGATGGATTTCTGTCGTCAGCCTTCGCTTCAGAAATCTGTGTCAAGCTGACTTTGCTCTGCTTTTTGTTCGAAATAAGTTACAGTTTCGCTTTATTTGTTTGTCAGTATTAATTAAAACATCAATAACAATAAAACAGGTGCGTTATTTGAAGGCGAGCTCCGAGAGGCAGCGTGAAGCGTGTGCACGCTCTTTTAATGGTAACTTCTTATGAGCCGATTTCCGCTTTCGTGCAGTTTTTATCTCCAACCTTGAACAAACGAGTACTTCCAGCTTGCTCGTGTGTGAGTTTAGCCCAGTTTAACTCGGGCTAAACTCTGTAAAGTAGTGTACACGCCGGCTAGTCTGCATTAAAACCTCAAGGGAACATGCCGCGCTCGCGCTCGCGCCCGCCCGAGTCTATGCACGCGCCCGCCCGAGTCTATGCACGCGCTATAGTAATAATTGCTAAGGGTATCATTAAAACCTTTCAAAGCCAAAACATATTTTAATAATCCATAGATTAAATATCAGGTGTTATTTATGAAGGACATACAAACATGCAGGCTAAATGTATTGTGAAATGTTGAACCTTGTTAAATATAGGCTACATATATGTATATATTGTGCTAAATAAGTTTAAAATTCATATTTTAATGTATATCTTTCTTTTCTTCAAACAGCCTGGACACTGAACTGCATCGTAAATCTTGTGCTCGGTATGTATTATTGCTTTTAATTCTAAACAAACTGTATTAAGTATTATGAAATGAATATTATAAAAGACTTTAACATTGTATTGTAACCTGGGCTGCACGACACAAGTAGCTTTGAGGAAAGAGGAAAGATCCCAGCTTAAAGAAGGACATGCGTTACATCCATAATTGTGACACAATTATCATCAACAAGGACACCTGGTAAATATTGTATTTTATAACATGCATATGTCAGACTTGGTTGTTGTGTACTGAAATATATTTATCACAAAAGTGTTCGATTACTTATTGCTGCTGTTTGTACAGTGAGAATATTAAGGTCATTGCTTATTAAAAAGTCCTGCAAAGAAAATATGTTTTAAAAGAAAGTGTAAATTTGCCTACAGGATTTGTTGCAATGTCTGCAAAACAAATTTAAAAATGAAAGGATTTCAGTGGTGAGCTCATCTATCATCTTGCAAAATGAAACAAATTAATGGGATGAAAAGGAAGTGAACTGTACTCTGAAGAACCTAACACAAGGCAAGTTCAGTTCAATACATTTGATGCCAAAGGTAGATTAATTCTGTGGTTTAAATTCATATTTACACACTCTAAAATGCTGTCTTTCTACCTCAGATTGTGATGGACCTGGAATGCGACACCAGATACTCATAAGTCAAGAACCGAATGAACACCCTTTTCCAGAGTACAGATTATGGAGGGGTTTGCAGAACTAATGGAGCAGTTTCTTCTTCTTGGAGTGCCACAGCTTGTGAGTAAACACTGTTACATTGTGTGCCAAATAGTTTTGCGTCCATGATGACTTTAAGAAACTTGTATTGCTGAAAATGTGTCATTTGGAAACTTACACATGAAGTAACCAAAATGTTTTTTGCATTTAGGATGCTGCATAGAAAACTTGGTGAAGAACACAGAAACATCTTTAAAAGAAATGGCCCAAAAAGGGACAGAAAGAAGGAAGTGCTCCATGACAGCCTCATTGGACCAGCAGAGGAAACCGCAGAAGGTAACTACACCCTATATTACATACTATTTGCCCCAAACACACACACACACACACACACACACACTTTAATTGTATTAATTATAACTGTAATTCTATTTGATGACTTATGTTAATTGGTTAAAAGTACTCAACATTAAAATATTGTTTTACAGAAATCCAAAGGTCCTACACCATCCAGGATTCAGCAGCTCTCCTGATTCCACCAAGGCTTGAAGTTTCAGCATTACAATGGACAACACTCACTCGCTATCCTTCAACTTCCTCATTTATCAGAGGCACCACAGTGGAGTGAATCACCAACTAATCTGCCCTTTCCAGCCACAACCCAGCACTTGGAAACACCCATATACTCTCTCATAGATCTACACACATTCACTCACTATGGCCAATTCACCTATACCGTACACATGCTTTTGGACTGTGGGGTCAACCGGAGCAACCAGAGGAAACCCACAAGAACACTGGGAGAACTTGCAAACTCCACACAGAAATGACAACTGGCCCAGTCGGGACTCGAACCAGTGACCTGCTTGCTGTGAGGTGACAGTTCTAACCAGTGAGCCACTGTGCCACCCATGGACAAAACTATTTACCTTATAAGAGAGGCTGACTGACATGGACATGCTACAGGTTGTGAAATGGCTGTTTGCAGTGTTTTGTCTAATCATTTTGCAATGTTTTAGTAATGTTTTTTTTATTAAATTATGTATAAAAATGGATGTTGTGATGACCAATACATGCAGGTACCATCCACTTTTTGAAATTTTAGTGTTATTTAATAGATGTTTTGATTGTTTGTGTATTGTTTCTATCTGCATTGTGATATATTTCTCTTCATTTTAGACATGTGTGAAAGTGAAGCACTGTATTTGTTCAAACAGTAAAAAAGCTTAGAAAAGTGAAATCATTTCAATTACATTGTAAAATGCCATTAAACTGTTAAGGTAGATCTGCTGTCCAATGCAAAGTATGCAGAGGTGCAATTTTAAATATTTAAAAAAATATTTTGTATAATGAATTGAATAAATTTAAACAATTTGAATTGTCTGCATTGGTTTTATTTTTTATTCATTAATAAGTAACAATAATTCAATAATAAAAAAAGAACCCTTAAATGGTTCTAAATAGAACCATCTAACTTGAATTCAAAGAACCATTTGGGGTTCTATTTAATGAACCCTTAAAATGGTTCTATATAGAACCTTTTTGGGGTTCCATATATGAAGCGCTCGATAGAACCGTTTTTGGTTCTATATAGAACCGTTTGTTTTAAGAGTGTATCTATAAGGGTGCGCCCTGCCATCCTGAGAAGGTAACTCATTTTGGCTGCTTGTATCCGAGATCTTACCCAAATTCAAAAAACGTAACAAATGTGATTTAATTTGTGTGAGGTGAAAACATCCCATCAGAAAACTAGAGTAAGTCACTCGTTGAGCGTGTTCTCTTAGTGTTTGGTGTGAACCCAGTTTTACCTTGAAGTGGTTTCAAAAGCAATTTGAAAATAAATAAATAAAAGAAAACACTTTATTTTGATGGTCCATTTGAGTATTAGTAGACTGCCTGCTTAATATCTGTTGATACTGACATTCTACAGACATTTAACTGACTATAAGAAACTTTGCAAGTACATGTCAACTTACACTAACTCTACCCCTAACCCCAACCTAAAAGTCTACTTATAATCTAATGAGAATTAAGTGCAATGTAACTTAAATTCAATAAACGGACAATCAAAATAAAGTGTTACCAAATAAATAAATAAAACTGCATTGTAAAAAGTATTTTCAAATTTACAACTTGGTATACTTGCCAATACTTGGTATACAATTTGCCACCATACCTGCGAACACTGTTTTTCCTGAGAGTCTCCATTATTTCAAATCCAAACGAACTAAATCACACTTCATTAGCATTTATTTGAGAGTGCACAAGAAAATTTGTGCTTGAGCAGTGTATATTTGAGGGCGTGTAAGAAGTTTTGTGCACGAACAGAGGAAATCGGTGTGAAAGCAAAGAGATTCGCACACATGCCTATTACATGAATGCGATCTCGACTTGTAATACTGCGTTCATGACATTTGTCATTGAAATAACGCCATAGGTAGTTGGAAGATCTGTGTAAAAGGCCTGCCACCACAGCTAGAAAAAATCCTAGAGTAAACACTCATATTTGTAACGATTGGGATGCAGTTCAACAGATGATTCATCGGAAAAATCTACCTTCTGCCACTTTTCCAAACGATCGACTAGAAGTCAAGTTATTATTTGTTGCTCTTTCAACTGGAATCGACGACAAGACTTTTGTCAGGTAAAGAAGATGGTGAGATGAATGCAATTTTTCAGTTGCTATGACCCAGATTCAAACTCAACTTCAAACATATATTTCTTTTTAGATTCACTAGACTGCCAACGTACTGCACTTTGATCGCAAATCTCAAACACTAAGACATGGGTCTCCTTTCTATCATTTAGCTTCAAAATCAAGAAAACAAAAACCTTAATAGGAAGCAACACATTGTCAAACGTAACGTGCACATTTATCTCAAACTATTCCATCACAATCACACTCATGCTGTGAGTCCTGTAGGAGATTTTAGCTTCCTAGTGGAAGCATCTGGATCAGAGAAACACCCTACACTGCGAAAAGAGGCAAAAACACCTTTCGACGTGTGAAGATCACAGAGCTCTCTGAAATCACACTCATGCATGTCCCGCCTTCCAGTGTTAGTCCACTGAATCCGGCCCCATTGCCAACCATCCTCGTCTGTATCCCGAGAGCCGTCCTCAGTCTCACAAGCACCGCGAAGAGCCGTCTTATTTACATACTATCATATTCTACTTCTCATCTATCTTTCGCTCTAGATTTATTTGTTTCCTATCTGTTTTCTCCTCCACTTTTTTTTCACCCGTTACAATTCCAATTTCATCCTTCCATTTCGTTCTCGTATTGCCTTCTCCCTGCCTTTTGAAATTTAATTTGGTGGCAGTCCTTCATAAATAACTTTCTCCCCACAGAGGAGTGCGGCCTTATTCAAACCGTAGCCCGGAGCACAAAGACATACTGATTAACAGAGTCTCTCTCTCTCTCAGTGTCTCTCTAATCCTCTGTTATCCAGGGCTGCTGTTGTACTGTCCCTTGCTCTTCTGAGCGATGCATTAACATCCTGCAGCAGTAAAAGATTAATACTGTATAAATGAGGAGGGGAGCACCACAGGGGTGGATTGGTGGCCTAGATTAACATTAGAGTGCCGCGGGTTGAAGGTTTGCCAGACAGCCTCACCGTGAGCTCCCTAATGGAAGAACTGAACACTCCTGAGTGCAGATCAGGATCGTTTAGCTGCGTCGAACCCATGTCAAGCCTAAAGCTCTTCCCTTTGTAAACAAAATGCATGTGCATGGTTTAAAGGAACTGTTTAATCAAAAATCATAATTTTGTCTTCATTAAAGCTGGGTTTTTAAAAGGAACTGCTTATTTTAAAATCTAAATTGTTTCCTCTCAAGGCTGGGACACATCAAGCTATAGTTCGATTGTTGTGCTTCGTCAGACCGGATCATCAGCTCTCGTTTGGTTACCGTAGGAGCTCATTGGCCCGATTTAGCAGGTAGATTCGCCGTCGGCTGAACAATCAGCAACAATTCAGCAACCAATCAGAGCGCGAGTGTGACGTAGTGACGTGACGTAGCAAGTAAACAATTCAAGTCAAGAAGGAACACAAAAATCCGATTGTAATTTTTGCTACGTTTCTCAAATATCTGCAAACGATATTGTCGAAAAGTATATACAGAACAATATTAAAAAAACAATATACAGAACAATAGCGCCCTCTTGTGACTATATGAAATATTACACTAATGACCAGGGCTTAATTTGTGCCAGAACAAGCCGGATCCGGATCCCCTGTCAGCTGTTAATTCTCACTTTCTTTCGCGACTCCCCAACCCTCTTCATTTTCGTCCGTGACACCCCCACCCCCTCACCCCGCTCTTGACTCTTGTCAACGACACCTCTCCATCCTAGGGTAACATGCCGGATCAGTTACCGTAATCTCTTCCGGTACCTCGCAATTCCCAAATTAAGCACTGCTAATGACGTAGATTCCCCTTTAAATGATCCCATTAATAGTTAACAGGAAACGGTTCTTCGCTACCATCATGCTGTTATTATTGTCGAGTGCGTTCAGATACAAGCGAGTGGCCATTTGCAGTGTTATTTGTAACGTTAATTATCATTTATATTGCTAAATATTTAGCTGTCTATGCATATGTTCAGTATTATCACTGGTTACGGATTATAATTATGTAAGCACGGCATGTGCGTCAAGTATCGCATCATCTATAGACTCACTAATGAATACTTATGTGAGATGAGTCTGAGTGTAATATTGTTAACTGTTTGTCATTTTGAATATGTACTATGGCTGGGCGATGTCAAACAATTTGGCATCGTATAATGTCTAATTTGAAACATCGCGATGGACGATGGCATCGTCGTCATAGGCGGCGGGGAATTAATTATTTATGAATAATTTATAAATTCATAACAAATTAATTATTTGTAGCCTACAGTTTCAACTACCTCATCCCCATGGTCTTTGTTTTACCCATAACCAATTCATAAATAAATAAAGATAAATTACTCACAAATCACCACCTGTCAATCAATTTTTTTAAAGAACTCTGGCAAGAATAGGCAGAGTGATCTGTGTCATGGCGTCGACAAACTTGGTTGGTAAAAAAAGGTGCACAACCAACTGAACCAACCAACAGGAACCAACCAACAGTATGGCGATGGACGATGGCATCGTCTATCGACCCAACCCTAGTATGTGCATAATGTTACTTCATGTTATAAGTGACATTTATGGTGATATGGATTATTAGATTATCAGACATATTTGCAGGAGCGAGTTGAGTGACAATTATTGTGATAATGGTACTGAATGCTGCTTTGTTCATGCCTTTGCGTATGTCGGAAAACTCTGCATTGTAAAAAATGTTATGACCAATTAGTCATGACAACATATTTTTAGTTTATTGTAACTTGTTAAACTAAGTTAATCATGTTCTAACTTAATAAGTTACGTAGTCTGTTTTAAGGATTGCAATTCCGTTACATTTCATAGACGCTGTTAAGTTATTTTGTAATGTTTGTTTGGTGTTGTGAAAAGAACTTCACAAAAATAATCCTTTATTCGTCGATAATCTGTGTAAATATCATTAGACATACAAACATATGAAGTTCCTTTTTGAATACAATTTTTAGTACCAATGAATACCATAATTCCATTTGTATTTACACTAATTTATAATTATTTTAAAAAATAACTAAAAAGTAAAGTGTAGATACAATTTTTAATGATTTTTAATGAAAGTTTAAGGCAAAATATTAGCGGAATTTGTGTAAAAACGTCACATTTTTTGATAACTACAAAGATCAAATGAAAGCATTCATTTGAAACCAAAACATTATAACTGCAGAAAGTATTTCTTACATAAATGTTGTATAAATAAATGAAAACTGACCTCAAACGAACAGCAAATATCGAACATGTTGAGAGAAACTCTTTAACGCCATGAGAGTTTTGTAAATGAAGAGAGAATTTAAATTTCTTTCTGAATTAAACAAAGTCTTTCTCGTAGTTTATGGAAATTCCGCAGCTGAAGGGATTACTTGGTGACCACATGTTGTTCGCTAAGACCGATACATATCATGTTACAGATTTCCAGTTCTCAAGGGCAAGACAGAGAAGAAGGGGGAGAGAGAGAGAGAGAAAACGAAGCGCCTCTTCTCCTCAAACATGCAGAGACAGTATTTCACAGATACACGCTCCGGCTCATTATCCCTGACCCAAGGTGTCGAATCAGAGCTCGGCGTATGAGATTCCAGCCTCATTTGTTTTTCGAGCTGACCTGAGAAAGCCCCCCCATACGGAAACTGCTGAGACTGACAAACGCAGACACAAAAAACACAGCATTTTTTTCCTACCCTCAAACAGAAAATGAGAAGCGTGGCACGTTTTCCACTTCGCTGCGTTTTATGGGGGGGGATGAGAATGCTTTAAAAATCAGCCATCCCATCACAAAAGGACCGCTGGAGATGATTACACCTGTAGAAGAGGCACGAAACGACGGCGGCTTGAGATTGGGAAGGAGTAATACGAGGTGACGCGCAAACATCCATTGCGCTTTAGTAAATACGGACATAAAATAGATTCTGAAAACAACCTGACACGCATTGGATATTCCCTCTCATAAAAGTCATTTAAACCTGATTCATGATTGTTGAACTATTAATTACAGGTGAAGCGAGTCGTTTCTGCATTTACATTTAGTCATTTAGCGGATCCCTTCGTCCAAAGCGACCTACAATAGAGGAGACATTCAGAAATTCAACAAGAAGAGGCAATACACACAAGAAGTGCTAATAATATAAAGCAGTGGTTCTCAAACTTTTTTCACCAAGTACCACCTCAGAAAAAAATTGTCTCTCCAAGTACCACCATAATGACCGGTATTGAAATACAGTAGCGACAGCACTGCACAGTTAAAAAAAAGACAAATCAATTCCTTTTATTAAGAATATGTATTATTGTCAGCCACTTTACACATTATAAATAGTTTGAACATTAACTGTGCTTGCAGAGTAAAAAAATAACTTTACCATTTAAATTAAAATGTGCTTTTAAAATTGATTTAAAAATGGCACTGTTCTTAAATAATAAAAAGAAAACTGCTGTACTTGTAAAGTATTAATGCATAGTAGCATATTCATCAAAACCTGCAAATGTTGCTTGGACCTGATGAATATAGGTTATATGTCATATACGTAGCCTATATACATACATTTTTTATACATTTTTATATATATTTTCATGTACATATAACATAACTTAGATATCTAAACGTTAACTTGTATTTTGATACGATTCAGAATTACATATTTAAATTAGAAATTAGAGCTGCTTACTGCTCGTCATTTACAGTAGGCCTATGTGTGTCAGAAAAGTGAGTGATTAATGCATAAATTCCATAGTCTGTTGATATTCTTGATTCTGATTGGCTGGAGGGTGTGCAACGCACAGGTAGTTCCAGTCAGTTTTGATCACAGTTCGAAATGAATGCGCTTTTTTTCCCAAATGTTTATCGTTACCATAGCAACTCGCATGTGAAACCGATGAGAACTGTTACTGGCGGACGGGAGATCCACAAAATTAGAAAAATACTCATCTGACTGAGAATGTCTTAATTGTCCACCCATGATCGGACTGATGAAATCGTATAATAATATTAGCATGTATAAACAGCACTGACATGCTCTCTATCTCTCTGTCTGCCTGCGCGTCGTGCATTAACGCACGGCAAGCCGTTGATTATCCCTTACATACACATATACAGTGCTTGACCAATTCATACGTGCAGTATTTCTGAGTTAGTAACTGAATTCTCAACACAACAGGACTGGTCTGCTGAAGGGCTTCTCTAGCGCGTGTGGCTCTCCCTCCGCCCCACTCTCCGCCAGCGCGCGCCTCTTTTTCTTCCTCCGCGCCAAGCAGATTGATTTTTTTTAACGTTTGATGACGCGATGCACTAAAGAAAACATTCTAAGCACTCCGGTGTACTCGTACGCTTCAGGGAACAGCCAATGCTCTCTGATCACGGTGTTATCGGACGCGTCAAAGGGTTTAAAAAGTGTGTTCATTTTATTCTTTTATTATTCAGAGATTCTTCCGCGTACCACTGGAAGAAGTCCCGCGTACCACTAGTGGTACGCGTACCACAGTTTGAGAACCACTGATATAAAGGAAATTTAGCTTTAGTGTTAGTGCTTTGATTGCTCTTCAGAATGTCCACTATGGTTACAGAAACCACTACAAATGGCTGCCCCTTCATACAGTATAGTACCCCATTTTAGAATATAATAGGCCTTTGCAATAAGTTTGAGGTGAAACTTTATTTCAGCAAAGCCAATTGGTTCAAACTTCAACTTTAAATAACGCTCTTCCCTTGGAGACCATCACCCAGTGCAACGCTGAGACATAAACCAGAGCTCACAGTAAATTGCACTGGCTGGTCATTTCTTTGACATAACTAGGAACCTTAATCAGATGTTAAGGGTAAAATCAATAGCCGTTGACTGCAGTTAACAAGCGGTCATTAGATTTTATGAGGAACAAACCGAGTCTCTTAGGAAACAGTTCTCACTTTGCAACAAGCAAACCAAAGAGAGAGAGTGCATTACTTTGTGTCGAAAATCCCTTCAGTTAAAGACATCCTACAATAAGCAGCTGTCACTAGCTGCCTAAGCAGGATCAAGTAGTGACACAGCAAAAACAAAAAGAAAGAAAAAGAGCATGACTTTTCATATGGGGAAAAATGCACCTTTGTAACGCCAACTCATCAGAAAGATGAAAAAAATGAGTAGAGATTCATACTTTTCAAACTCTGTTGACTTCAAAATAGGTATAAAATCACTTCTGATCTTTAAATAAAAACAAAAAAAAACATGCGTTTTAAAAGAACTTCACATCTGCTCACTGCAATAAAGTGTACACTACCTGACAATAGTCTTGTTGCCTATCCAGGTTTTAGTAACAACAAACAATAACTTGACTTCTAGTTGATCTTTTGGTATCAGAAGTGGCTTATATGAAAGGCAGTGGCCTCTCGCGATCATGCCTTGACTTTTATTTACTTAGGACAGTGCGGTCTGACTTGGCTTAGACAGAAGTCTTGTCACTTAACAGAAATAATGTAAAGTAAAGAATATAAAGTCATGCTGCAGTGGAGACAGAATGAATATTGTGTATGACTCCCATGAGCTTGGAGGACTGCATCCACACATCTCTGCATTGACTTTAATAACTTAATAAAGTTGTCTGCAATGGCAAAGAAAGCGTTCTTGCAGGACTCCAAGATTTCATAACGATTCTTTGGATTCATTTTCAATGCCTCCTCCTTCATTTTACCCCAGACATGCTCAATAATGTTCAAGTCTGGTGACTGGGCTGGCCAATCCTGAAGCACCTTCTTTGCTGAAGTGGAGGCTGCACAGCCAAAATTCAACAAAAATGTTAAATATACAGTGTATTTTTTTTTGTGTTGTTCAGTGTCAAAACCTGAGTACATTTTAATCAAGTGTGAAAGAGTGTATATTTAAGAGGCATTTTTTTCAGTGTTAAACTTTTAACCCAATATGCTGTGTATTTCCCACTAGTGATGGGAGGTCCAGTTTTTTTTTACTTGAACCGGTTCTTTCGGACAAACGGTAATCAAACCCAAATGTTTTACTCAAATATGTTTTATATGTTTTACTTTACTTTAAAGAGTTGAATGCATTAAAGTAATTTCTGAAAAGATTAATGAACATTTAATAAATTAATTTTTTTTTCAACATAGTTGATCACTGTTATCTGTCACACACACCAATAGAAAACATAGGAAAAAAGGTAATATATTAGCACTTTGAAGGGTAACACACACACTCCAGTTCGATGTAAAAATAAACTCTGTGTTAAAATGAACTCTGGGAGTAATGTACAAATTTCACACTTTAGAAAGTGTTATTTTAACTCCAAAATGGAGGGAGTCATACGTACACCCAAGTTAACCTCAAATTGAGTTAAATGTACACTGAATTTTTTGCTGAAAACTTGACTGATTTCTGTGAGAATCTTGGGTCTATGCAGGTTCCAATAGGCCTTCTGCAGTATTTGTGACGACTGGGATGCAGTTCAACAGATGATTCATCAGAAAAATCTACTTTCTGCCACTTTTCCAAGTGATCAACTAGAAATCAAATTATAATTTGTTGCTCTTACAACTGGGATCGACGATAAGACTCTTGTCAGGTAGTTTAGGTAGGCATTTCAAGAGCTACTTTATGCATCACCCATGTTGCACTTTTAGTTATAAAAAAAAAGAAATAAATAAAAACCGCATGACATAAAACAAAGCTTGCTCTTATAGAATTATATATAAAAGATGTAACATAACACCCTGCAAGGTTAAAAACAGCTTTTTAAAGATCTGCTTGCTCTGCCTTCTTTACTGGGCATGCATACTCTTGGAGAACTGACCCCAAATCAGTTTCCTCCATCCTATTCTACGGGTTGAGCACCAACCGACCTGATCTCCAATCAGAAACGCATAGAAACAGCTACTCACGTATGCAGATGATAATATATTAAAACTGCCCGGGGCGTCTAAGAGACAGTGATGATTATCTCAATCAAGTGCCATTCTCATCGCAATTTATCTCTCTAGCTGTCTCTGTCTATCTCCGTTCACAAGGCATTTGATGCACTGCCAGGCGCTGTTTCTGTTTGCTGGTGGGTGGTTTTGTAAGCCGGCATACAGTCACAGACCAGAGGGCAGAGTGAGGAAAAAAAACTTCTTTCTTTATATACAGATCTCTGTATCATAGCAGGAATCAGTGTCTCTTCCTGAATGTTAAATGTATCGTACAGGCCATCTTATACAGTACATGCTGTCCTTCGGAAGCTTTGGGAATATGCATTTCTATCCTCTTCGAAAAGGGATGCAGTTTATGCTGTATTGGCTACAACTTTTCCTCATCATTCTCTCTCTCTTCTCTTAGTGGTTTAGACACACTCAAAAAAATGATGTTTATTGTTTCAAGAGTTTACACTTAGCTGATGATTGGTCATAAAGCTTGTTTGACATGCTGTCCCGGGAGAGAGCCTGAGCTCATAAGATCCTCGAGCCCGGGGCTACCTCCAGTTTGCAAGGCGAGAGGGGAGTTTGAGCTCAGGTAGATCTCGAGAACTACCCTGCGGGTAGCTAATGAACGGATAGTGATTGATCTTAAGAGATAACTACTTACTAGGAGCATGTCTATGGTGCTGATTTGGATTAATCAATTAGTTTAAGTTGCATGTTTTCGGACAGTAGGAGGAAAGTCTTATCTAAATTGTGTTACTGGCAAATAAGGAGTATTTCCATCCAAACTTGAAGGGAATATTTTTAAATGTGCACCAAAAAACAATCCCAAATGCAAATTAGGTGCATTTCCATCAAGCTGATTGGTCACGTAGGTGTAATGTTTTGCTATAGCAAAGCTAACTCTGCAGATGCATTTCCAATCTCCCATTATTTCATTATTTCTCTTTTTGCACAAGTCCAAACCCACATCAAGTGAGCACTCAAACCTTTTTTAAATGCGAATTAAGGTATTTTTATTCAATATTTGGTGTTTTTATCACTCGTTTCTCATGTGATACTTCAAAATGAGCATTAACAGATAGAAACACGGCTATTGTTACCATTTTCATGTGTTGGTATTTCAATTTCAATCAGAAATTGTCAACACATTGTCGAGTTCATTGTCAAATTCTAAAGTGTCTGAATGCAAGCACAGTTGTTATACACACCACTTCTAAACGTAAGCACAGGTATGAGGTCTCAGTCTTCGGTGGAACGTTACATTTTACTTTTCTGAGGCTCAATTATGGACCTGTTTTTAATTTAACGGAGTGTAATTACGCTAAATACCTAATTAGCTCCTCACATGTTCTTAAGAAAGGCATTTCTAAAGCAATTAAGCAAAAAAGATTGTGTGGGATTTGGGAGTTTGGTGACTGTTGGTGTGCGCCGTTTTAATGAAACTCCCACTGCATCTGTTTCCATCCAGTTAAGGTTTGTTTAGTGGCCTGTGCAGCATTGCAAACAGTCTGAAAGCCTATGTGTGTGCGAATGGGTATTTATTATATGTTGTTGTTGGGGTTTTTTTCTTTCCTTTCCTCTCCTCCTGCCAATTACATAATTTAGTTAAGGATTCTAAGATGAGAGCTACTCGACATGACATCATGAGCCATCTGTAGTATGCTGAAGATAAGAGCGGCAAGTTTTTTCTCGAGATTTTGGCAGGCGCGCAAACATCTCCAAACCCCAGGACGCCTATGCTGATTTCTGCCAATAAAACATTCAGAGATGTTAGCTAATTACTTGCAAATTGCATCTTTCTTAATAAACGAGCAAATACACTTATGAAGCAGTCTCTTTCTTCATGGTTTAATCGGTTTCTCGCTCTCCTACATTTCTCCAGAAGATAAAAAAAGAGATTTAAACTCTGTCTTCCTGTCATCATGCCTTTCACTACGAGATATCATCCTACTTAAAGGCCTTCCCATTTTTTAAAGAGGAAGATGAAGTGATAGGGCAGAAAAGTGCTGAGTGTGAAAGTGTGAAAAAATGTGTTATCTGCTAGGCTGGTCAAACCCCAAGTTCTTCACTCGTTCTCACGCTAAAGCCTTTTCCGCACTCTGCAAAAAAATAAAAAAATCTGTTACAGGCGTTGGATCTCATCTGAATATTTTCGAGCCTGCCATCTTGATGCGCCTTTGAGAAACAGATAGAGAGAGACCACAAAGCGCTTGCTGAGAAGCGAGACAGGTTTGATGTCTGACAGATCTGCGTTCGGTCTCAACCCCACTCTGTGAGCTGCAAGGGTAAAATGGATTGACCCTATAAAAGATTTTTTGGACACTGAATAAGAAAAAAAAGCATCACTCTATAAATAAAAACTAACTTTGCACTCTCTTATAACATATTTGTGAGTCGATTTTACCACATTCCCTTCGGACGGACGGATGGAACAAACCATAGATGGACAAATGAATGGATGGATCAAACGATGGGTAGATGGAGCGACAGATGAATGGATGGATGGACTGAACTAACCATAGATAGATGGATCGACAAATAGATGGTTGGATGGATGGACTGAACAAACCATAGATTGATTGATTGACAAATAGATGGAATGGATCGATGAATGGATGGAACAAACCATAGATAGATGAATTGATAAACGGAAGGCTGGATCAAACGATGGATGGATCGAACGATGGATGGATTGACAAATGGATGGATACCCTTTTAAATAAACTTCATCAAAAAATTAACCTGCCAGTTTCCAACCTTAGAAATGTAAAACTCAAATACCACAACAGCACGTAAATAGACTTCATTGTCATTTTTGGTCAATTTTTAACAGTTTTTCTGTATTGAAGATATTTTGGCAGCTAGCACAAAGAATCTTTGCCAATGTTTTATTGATTTATTTGATGTAGATGAATGCTGTGATAGTTTGTGATAAACAAATAAGTTGGCTTTAAGAATGATATGCATATATACGTTGCAACTGTATGGTTGACCAATATTTATCCCTTATTCATCCATTATGAATACATTGACCAATATTTATCCATTATAATTTTCTTTTACGGGTGTGACTTATGTACATTCTGCTCGAGGATGCCCTCTAGCTTCCAGTATGCATGAAACAGATACACTTACATAAGTATTTGCTGCTCTGTAATGCTCAGATTACCCTTTTTTAGGTCAAATTGAGAAAAAAATAAGAAAACACATGATATTTCATGTTCTCCCCGTGGTTGCGTGGGTTTCCTCCGGGTGCTCCGGTTTCCCCCACAAGTCCAAAGACATGTGGTACAGGTGAATTGGGTAGGCTAAATTGTCCGTAGTGTATGAGTGTGAATGTGTGTGTATGGATGTTTCCCAGAAATGGGTTGCGGCTGGAAGGGCATCCGCTGCGTAAAAAATATGCTGGATAAGTTGGCAGTTGATTCCGCTGTGGCGACCACAGATAAATAAAGGGACTAAGCCGACAAGAAAATGAATGAATGAATGATATTTCATATGTTTTTTGGAATCTTGGTTAAAACGCCAAGGCAAATTGTTTAGTAAAAGACTGACGATTTTTGTTTTTTTATTAATGTATGTCTAAGAAGCTTATGTTCTATATTAAATGCATGCAGTTTTGATTTCATATACATTCTGAAAAAAAAGAAAGAAATTAGCCTCACTATAAGACAAAGGGTCATTGTTGACGCACAGCATGTTAACAAATCATTATTATAAACTCTTTCTTTGCATTTATCGTCAATTCTAGCCACTAACTTCACATGTTTGTACTATGTGCAAGGTTAAAAGTGTTTTTTAGCAACCACTGAAGCCTATTAAGACCCTGCATTACTTGGAAAAAATTAAATCAAACAAGAATCCAAATCCAATGAGCCATTTCTATATGAAAAGTTGCACAGAAAGAACATGTGCTACGTTGTGCTGACTCTACAGCTTATTATCAAACCAAATATGCCTTAGAGTGTTAAAGCGCAGACCTTCAGTTACCCCCTTGGGCAAAGTGAAACCAAGAGTAACAGCCAGGAAGCACATTCTACTGCGTAAGTGTAGCTTTAATTGAAAAATAGCTGCACCATGCCTAAAGCTACAAGCGGACTCCCTTATGCACTGGTACACTGGATTTAAATCAGCGTGGTTTCAGATAGAGACCTTACAGATGAATCTGCCTGGCGAGTCGTGTGGAATTTTTCATGGGTTCGCATGATGAGGAACTCATTCCCTCAGCAACGGCATGAAGTTGTGTCAGGAGTAAATAATTCAATTCAACTCAATTCATCTTTATTTGTATAGCGCTTTTACAATGTAGATTGTGTCAAAGCAGCTTCACATAGAAGGTTATAGTAAATTGAAAATGTCAGTTTAGTTATTAGCTAGTATATTATTAGCTAGTATATAGCTGAGTTCAGTTCAATAACTTTGACAAATTACTTGTGCGACAGAAGAGCATTCGGATGAGAGAAAGAGATGGGGCGCAAAACTGTGACATCAGCGAATGTGCAAATGTTCCTACCTGCATGTCTTCAACTTGCCCAAACAGATACATAAGCAGGATGTTGTTTATATCTAATATAATTTCAAAGCATTTGCATGGATGCAATGCGCTGGTGTTTATACACACTTTCCATTCAAACTCCAAAAGACTTGGATAAATCCAGAGACAGATAACTGCACCTGGTACATTCCTTATCAAAAAGATATTGGTTCTGTGTGCAGCACTCTTAAAACGGATTAATTAATTAGCCTGCACATTCTCTATGGACTCAAGTGTGCTCTGCTTCTTTAAAGAAGCGCAAATGAGCTCATGCTCTTGAGGAACGAAAATGCTTTATTCCACACAGAGAATAGAAAAATACACACGCGTTCTAAAACAGTAAGCTAATTTGTTTATTTTCCCTCATTGGTTATAGCTACACATTAACTCATTAGCATTTCTAAACATGCAGAAATGAGTCATCTAAATAAGCATTTTTACAGTATGTTTAAAGCACACCGACTTCAGTTAAGCGCTTTAAAACACAATTAATTAAAAATGTATGTCTATATAGTATCTATTTCTAATCCACAAGTACATATTCCAGGGATCACCAAACTTGGAGGTCTGGTGTCCTGCAGATTTTAGCTCCAACCCTAATCAAACACACCTGAACAAGCTAATCAAGCTCTCACTAGGTATACTTGAAACATCCAGGCATGTGTTTTAACACAAATTGAAGCTAAACCCTGTAGGGACACCGGACCTCCAGGATCGAGATTGGTGATCCATGACATATTCCAATAGAGACGACGATTAATATCAATTTTAATAATTCTAATGGTCTCTGAGAACGTTATATTTTACTTAACGTGAACAATCTTATAAATCAACGAATAGGCTACTCAGTTTTACAAATGCTAAGACTGCTTAACTGAAACACTAATGTCCCACAAAATTGTATTAAGTTGAAGTACTAAAGCTGGAACAGATAGACTACGCGTGGATTTGGAGGCAAAATGCAATCAGTTACCAGGAAAAATTAAGTAAGATACATAACAAATGAGTTATTGTGATAAATGAATACAGTAGACATATCAGCTATCCACTACTGAGAGTTATACGAACCGGTAAATGAATACACTAACGTTATCAGTGTGTTTATTAGTAAGTACGGCTTGCCACAATACACATGGATGTATTTACCGTATTCTGCAATACAATGAGCGGATAACAGCGGTTTTGCAAAGAAGACCAGATGCAATTTTAATCACCTGCTTTCTTCGCTGTGATCCGCAAACGCGCACAACACCGCGTGAAGGAATTCAGGAGGTGCGCCCCGAATAGTTTGACAGGAGACAGCGGGACTTACCTTGATCAAGCAGCCGCATTGAGTGCTGGAAGGACGGGTCCAGAGAATCCTTCTCCGCCATCAGTTCTGGCAAGTACTTTTCGTTATCCATCTCGCCTCCTGCGTTTGGTCCAACAAAACAAAGCTCGTCAGTTGTAAGAGATGAAATGTAAGATCCTGCTGCTGTTGTCCTGAAGCAAGCCAGAGCAGATGCGCACCACCAATATAGGAGAAAATGGAACCACTGATTGTTTTAGCTGCTGGTGAGCATCTATGAAATAACCTGGAGTTCTGCTGTTTAATTTAATTGCGCTGGAGATAACTACTGTCCACGAGCTTCCCAGGTGATATGCCGTTAGCCCATCTGCGGGAAACGTGCGGATGCCTCCGTCCGGTCAGACTGCCGCTCTCAACTGTAAACAACCGCTTTGAAGCTCCCCCTGTTGTATCCACGGGCAACGACTGCAAATCCCAGATCCTCCGCTGATTGGATGATCGGATATATTCAGATGTCAATCATCGCTTGAGGGGCGGGGCTCGCGTGGAATTGTCCGAGGTGCTGCAGTTTCTAGTGAATGAGCTTATTGGAGATGGGATTCAAGGATCCTTATGTTTGTGATTTTGGTTAAGAGTCATTAAGTATTTTGGAAAGAAGTGAAAGGGATGATAAACAAGATATTTTATGTCAATATTTTACTGTCACTTCTGATTTTTTTTATTTCTATTTCATTTATACCTATTAATGAATTGAGATTTAAAAGATTGAATGCATATAAATGCATGTATTCTTCAAGCTAAACGGAATATTTCTTTAAACTTGCTGAAAGACATGATTACAAACATAACAATAGAAAACATAACCTATAACCTATGGTCCTAAAATGTGGCGGAGTTGGAAATGTGTTGATTGAAAATACTGTGAAGTTTATTGATACTGTATATTTTGTTATTGTTTTTACTTCTGTATTATCTGAGTGTACATTTAAAATGTAATAAAGATATTTAAAATTTAAAAAGTAACATTAAAGGTACAGTACACCAAACTGACTTTGTTGTCTTGACTTTGTTTAGTTTGTTGAAAACTGTGAAGATATTTTGAAAAAGCTGGAAACCTCTAAGCATTACCTTGCATATATTAGTTTATGCTACTATGGGTTGCAGGTTTTCAGCTTTCTTCAAAATATATTCATTGTTCAACAGAATAAAGAAACTCATCTAGGTCTGGAACCGTTAATCACGGCAAAAATAATTTTCTGGTGATTAAATAAATTAAGGTTTAAATTGAGTTAATCAAGATCTCTTTTGGTCGCCATGGTGGCGTAGTGAGTAGCACGTTCGCCTCACAGCAAGAAGGTCGCTGGTTTGAGCCTCGGCCGGGTCAGCTGGCATTTCTGTGTGGAGTTTGCATGTTCTCCCCATGGTTGTGTGGGTTCTCTTCGGGTGCTCCGGTTTCCCCCACAGTCCAAAGAAATGTGGTAAAGGTGAATTGGGTAAGCTAAATTGTCCGTAGTGTATGAGTGTGAATGGATGTTTCCCAGAGATGGGTTGCAGCTGAAAGGGCATCCGCTGCGTAAAACAAATGCTGGATAAGTTGGCGGTTAATTCTGCTGTGGCGACCCCTGATTAATAAAAGGAGTAAGCCGAAAAGAAAATGAATGAATGAATGAAGATCTCTTTTGAAAAATATGCTATCGGAATTCAGAGGTGACAATATCTAATAGATTGTTTTAACTGTAACAACTAATATGTATCTAGATTTTAATATTACAATCATGTTTACAGAATATTTAGTTATATTTGGTAAAAATCTGCAGCTCGTCGTTCATTTGAGCATTGGAATGATGCAACAACAACAAAAACATAAAAATAACTTTTAAGTGGACTGGAATTAATGCAGATTAAGCATGAATGAAATTATGTTGACGTTTGCAGTATGGTGCGATGAGACCTTTCAAAGACCTTGGGCTGATTTGGCAGATTTTACCATGATTTGTATTATGAGTTTATCTTTGTGTCTTACCCACCTCGATCCTCTAAAAAGCTCTTACACTGTGTAGAAATTCAGAAGTGCTTCAAACAGAATTTGGAAAATTCTCCAAAAATTTTGAAGCGTTACTCTGGAATTACAAGCAGATTTTGTGCATCCCTCTCTACAAGCAAACAAAGAAAAGGAGAACACAATGCTTTGTGAATAAAAAAAATCCCATACACCATATACACACAGCATTTAAAATATACAACAAACTGCATATACTATACAAAAAAAAGCATTCAACTATGTAACCCACAGCATTAATACCCAAGTAAGGTCAAAGTGGTCTCATGGCTGAAGGCTTACCAACTGCAGAGTTTCTCTGCCTCCATGTCAGAATGCAGTAGCATTAGACGCCAGTCACAACTGACATGTGTTGCCATGAGGGACATACCACAGCCGTAGCCAATAGCTGCAACACAGACATGCCCAAATTAAGAGTTTTGAAATGAAATGTCAAAAAAACAAGGAATGTGAGTCGCTTTACTGTTAGGCCCGATCTCCACAGACAGCCTCAGGAGTGCTAAACTTAACTCTGGAGTGATTCATGTATCCGTAAAACACCAGCTCAGAACTTACCGATGAGGTCATGCATGGGTAATCCAAGAGTTCACCAGGGAGGGATCTGACATCTTATTGAGTTATCGTGTTTGGTAGCACTGTGGTAGTTCGCCATGTTTGCTCCTTTAATTGTCTGCCACATCCGTTCGTTGAAAAATGGATTATTTTGGCAAAAGTACACCCAGATTACTTTCACTAAAGAGAGAGAGAGCCAAAGGACGAGCAAAAATCCATTCACCGCTGTGCCCTCTTTCCTGTTTGGAGGGAAAGGATGGGTGAAGAGGTTAGAGGAGACTGTAGGAGCATATCATACTCAATTAATCAAAAATACATAGAAAATTTATTGGAATTGAAGGGTTTTTCATACCTGTAAATTAATGCATGATTCATTTCATCTCCTCCTTCATCTCCTTTTACAAGCCGATCTGGAATATTTTTGTACAAATGTATTCAGGAACATCTGGCCATGTTCTTAGCTTTAATTTAATGCAGTAATGCTACAGTATGCAGTCTTGACTTTGCATTGCATTACAGTACATTAATAATAATAATAATAATTAAAAAAATAATTATAATAATAAAAATAGGGGCGCCACGGTGGCCTAGTGGTTAGCACGTTCGCCTCACAGCAAGAAGGTCGCTGGTTCGAGCCCCGGCTGGGTCAGTTGGCATTTCTGTGTGGAGTTTGCATGTTCTCCCCGTGGTTGCGTGGGTTTCCTCCGAGTGCTCCGGTTTCCCCCACAAGTCCAAAGACATGTGGCATGGGTGAATTGGGTAGGCTAAATTGTCCGTATAGTGTATGAGTGTGAATGTGTGTGTGTGGATGTTTCCCAGGGATGGGTTGTGGCTGGATGGGCATCCGCTGCGTAAAAATATGCTGGATAAGTTGGCAGTTGATTCCGCTGTGGCGACCCCGGATTAATAAAGGGACTAAGTCGACAAGAAATGAATGAATGAATAATAAAAATTATAATAATGCATTTTATTTAAAGGCACCTTTCTTGACGCTCAAGGTCACCATATAGGACAGCAACAACAATCAGTTCAAACTAATACACAATATAAAAGTGAAAAGAATACAATAAAAATTTTAGAAAATGCAGTTGAGTTAAAGAGAATAAGCTGTTCTAAACAGATGTGTTTGGAGTTTGGTTTTAAATTGTGAAAGAGAGTCTAAATTATGGAGATCAGGAGCAAGTGAATTCCAAAGCTGAGGAGCATAGTGGCTAAAGTATCTGCTCCCTATGGTGGCAAGGTGGACAGGGGGAACAGTGAGGTGAATGGAAGAAGACCTGAGTGTTCGAGAAGGTGTGGCGATATGAACAAGACCAGTAAGGTATGGAGGAACAAGATTGTGGACGGCTTTAAAAGTGAAAGGAAGTATTTTATAATTAATTCTTAAATGATGGGAGGCCAGTGAAGCTGTTGTAGAATGGGTGTGATGTGACAGATAGAGCGGGGTTTTGTGATAATATGGGCCAGTTTTATACCAGTTATTTATGAAGAGTTTTATTAGGGAGGCCAAACAGAAGGGAATTACAGTAGTCTCCATGGGATTTGGGGCGCCATGGTGGCGTAGTGGGTAGCACAATCACCTCACGGCAAGAAGGTCGCTGGTTCGAGCCTCGGCTGGGTCAGTTGGAATTTCTGTTTGGAGTTTGCATGTTCTTCCCATGGTCGTGTGGGTTTCCTCCGGGTGCTCCGGTTTCCCCCACAAGTCCAAAAACATGTGGTATAGGTGAATTAGGTAGGCTAAATTGTCTGTAGTGAATGAGCGTATATGGATGTTTCACAGAAGGGCATGCCCTGCGTAAACATATGCTGGATAAGTTGGCGGTTCTTTCCGCTGTGGCGACCACAGAATAATAAAGGGACAAAGCCAGAAAGAAAATGAATGAATGAATAAACGGGATTTGACTAAACTATGAACAAGAATGGCAGTTGAATGAGGTGTGAGGGAAGGATGTAAACAATTTATATTTCGAAGCTGGAAATATGTAGACATACATACCCAGTTTAAATTCCTAAAAGATTTAATAACTGGCCAAAGAGCATTCAAGTCAGTTTTGTTCACGGCCATTTTCTGTTGCCAACATAGATATTTTGATATATTTTCAACCACAAGCTAAATGAGACAAAGTTGTTGTTGTTATACGTTTTAGCAGCTCATTATATCAGTCAGAGGTAGGGACTTTTCAGTTGTCAGAAACCCAAAAAATATATATATATAAATATGTGTAGGCTTAGGTGGGTGTATTGGACTGTAGGCTGTGGAAAAAGTTGTATAACTCATCATGTCAAAATGTCATAGTTCTGATGAGCCAAACCCACTCTATCTTCACCAACCTCAGTGCACGGTTCTGAGACCGGAAAACAACAACTATGTATATCAGCACTTTTATGTTCATCCGCATCAAACTTTGAGGTGACTCTCTGTATGTTTACTGTGTGGACGTGAAGCTTCAAGCAATCGATGAAATGTTTATTTATAGATACCAGTGGGCTGAGAAAATGGAGAGGTTAGCTCTGGAAACTGCTAAAGTTGGAGGCAGGAGACGGCTTGCAATGTGTACACTGTGTAAGCTTAGAAATATAACAAGGTTAGAAGTACCTACTGCAACCAGTAGCACCTTAAAATGGCAATCGCAGTAAGTTTCACCAAATTCCTGAAGAACCCCCAACATTACAAACAATACAACTTAATAATGATAAATGCAAGACTGCCGTCAAAAGCAAAGAAGTGTTTCCATTGTCTAGGGTCTGTCTGTACCTTTAAGAGAGAAAAAAAAATAGAAAGACATAATCATAGTATTGCAACACAGCATACACAATCATGGTAAATTATGAATTATGGTACCTGTATACACATTTGGCTCTGAAAGAATAAAAAAAGTTGTTTCAAAAGCTTAAGGGGTAATGTTTTAATCTCTGCTAGGGACCATTAAAAACAAGCTCAAAACCACTAATCTCCTTCTCTGAAACATGACTTATTTATAGATATGGTTGCCATCTGGTGCTGTTCTTCTCCAACGTTTCGGCACAAGATAAATCTGCTCCATTAATGGCCTCTTGTCTTTGCATCCTGCTCCTAATTGCAATATATCACACCGTAAAACAATAAATAAACTTTGCTGAGTGGTTTTGCTGGTTATGATACGACGGTTGTTTCTCGACGCACAGCCAAACGATTGTGTCCCAGTGGTCGTTACCGTGAAAGAGAGTGGTTTTAATCATAGCGGAGGGAGGTTACCTGCTTGACAGTGCTGCCGGGAGACTCTTCATTTAATATTTGTCTCATAAATACCACGTTAATTACACAGCCTAGGAGAAATGGCTGACACCCCAGGGTGCTGTGATTTTTTTTTGTCCTCGCAAAAACAAACCAAGCATCTGCAGGCATTTGTTTTCACTATAAAGCCATTAGAGTGAGTATGTACACCGCTCTGAAGTAAAAATTAAGCTATGAAACAAAGTAACAAACTGTGCTGTCATTTCAAACCTGTAGCCAAATGAATTTTAGCTTAGAGCTAGGTCGTGTTTAACGAGTAAATAAAATTACCAAATTCATGCCGCTTTAATGAATTCTCTCCTGACAGGAACAGTTTTCATCTCACCTCTGGAATGAAGAGTGCTGAAACAGTTTTAGCGTCTAATGTGAAAGTTTTACAACTGTCATGTGGATAATATCATACAGCTCATGAGAATAAATCACATTTCGACGCTCAGGTCTTGAAGAGCGCGCGAAAAAAAGGCGCGGATTCTGAAGAGAGGAGAAGGGCGCGCCTGAATTGGAAGTGGCAACACTGGCTCCGTGTGGCCGTAACAGGTACTTCCATATTACTAAAAGGTCAGTTTAACCCTGTGACAACTCATTTGGGTCTCCATTTAATGACTGACTGCCTTCAAGTCATGAACGCAACAAAAATCTAATTTTCCCTTGAGTGTATGAGGACGTGGCAAATTAGTGATGATCATAAGTTGTGAATGTTGACGAATATTAATTCAGTGTAATATTGATGAAGAATATCCAAAAGTGATGTACGGCCAAAGAAAATCATCCTTCTCCCCTATACAAAATGTTAACACATAAGCTAGTTGTGTTTGGAAAATGTAAGACTTGTGTATGTGCTTTAATTGATTCAGCTGTTTCCTTTGTGGTATATGTAAAAAAAAATGTCTGCTAATCAGACAAGACTTGGACAATATATTATTAATTGGTTAACCTGTAATCAAAATGTACATTTATATTGCTTTTAGCATTTGTTTTTAGCAATTTAGCGTGCAGTTTTTGCCATATTTCATCGTAAATTGTTATTTGCTTCTTTTTTTATCGAATGGCTTTGTCTGTAAAATACCTGAAGCAAATGTAGTGTTTTCTCATTCCAACATGAAGGGTATCTGCGGGGTCTTAAAAAGTCTTCAATTTCAAAAACTAAATTTTAGGCCTTAAAATGTCTTAAATATACTGAAATATTGCCTTAATTTTCCTAAAAGTTCATGTAAAGCTGCCCAATCGGGCTGACACCCATCCAAACACTAACACCATCTCAATAAAAGTTTATTTATTAACTCTATTTGCCAAAATGGACTAATTATCTTCCTTACAATAACATCTGTTTTTAACGGTTTAACTGGGCCATTAGAAAACAATCCTTAGCGTTTAGCCTGGTGTAAGTCTAACATTTCATTCATACTGGTCTTAAAAAGTCTTAAATTTGACTTGAAACCTGTAGAAACCCTGAATGTAACACTCTTCTCATATTTGGATTATTTAAATCAACTTGTACAGTGGGGTCATTAAAAATAAATATCGTACAGGGTCTCATAAATTTTGGCTATGCATAAAGTACAGTTCACATTGTTTTAACATGAGGAAAAGATTTCATAACATATTCACAAACTGAGATACAATTTTGACTATCCTATAATAATGAAAAAGTTAATAGATTTAGTTAATATATTACTGATTATTTTTAAAAATGTCTCCTTTTCACTGGTGTCTCCTATTCACCTTGAATATGTGAAGTATCAGCGCTGTTATTTACCAGCGATCAAACTGCTGCTTCTTGCAGAAATACAGTACTTTTTAGAGTAACCTAAAGAAGGACCTTTATGACACAATCACGAGCACACACACATACACACACACACACACACACACACACACCCATCTGTTAAATGGCCATTCAAACAGAGTGATCTCACAAGCCCTGATCCATCACAGGAATTGATCTCTCTCCCTCTCTTTCCCCCTTTTACTTTCTCTCTCTCTCTCATTCTCTAAAGGAAATCGTAATGAGGAGCTGTCAGCTCAATCCAGGTAAACAAATCAATGGCACCTAGACTGGAAGCGCTCACAAGGTCAGCTCTCTCTCTCTCTCTGTGTGTTCATGATCTATCTCTCTCACACATTCCCTTCACCTTTTCCATTTTCCACATTTCATAGCCCTGGATGCACAGGGACCTAACCTGACCTCTTTTTCTCTGCATCTCAGACAGGAAAACCTGGCAGCTGTCTATTAATTTATGTCTGCATTTAACATTCCATATGATGATTTCTGCTTTCTTGTGCACTTGAAATGATAATCATTTTGCCTTAGGGGCTGGTAATATAACTTTTAAAACTACAGGTGCTTATGGAGCACACAAACTCTTCAGACGAGCATACATCCTCATATATGATGAGTATGAGATTGGATGTTTTTTTTAAATGTTGGAAGTTGCTCAAATAAAGTGGATAAAGAGTTGAAAAGTACACTGTAAAACCCAGTTAAATTTGAGGAAACCGATTGCAACAAACCTTTAAGTTCAAAAACTAATCCTAATGAGTACTGTGAACTTAATCCATTTGAGTGAACGAAGCAATTTGAGCACAGTAAAACCCAATAAATGAAGAGAACTCAAACCAACTGAGTACTGTAAAAGCCAATAAGTTAAGGCAACTCAAACCATTTGAGGAAATCGATTGCTACAAACCATTTGAGTTAAAAAACGAATCTATATGAGTACTGTGAACTTACTTATTTAAGCTGAAGTAATGAGGTATTTGATAAACTCATTACCTTCAACACTCTTTTCAGATGAGTAGAATTAACTTTCAGTAAATTTTGAGTTACACTCATAAGCTACACTCATTTCATTTGATAAAGTTGACTGTTGGGTTTTACAGTGCATGAGCTAATAAACAATTACTCACAGAAGTGAAAATATAAAGTTGCCATTTAAATCAATTTGAACTCCATTCCCCCCCCCCAAATGCACGTTTGCTCATTTTTATAAATTAAAATTAAAATATATGGTCATATTTTATTTTAAAGGTACAGTTCACACTATAAACAAACCATTATGACTACTGATTAATTACTTATTAATAGTTACTAATGGTAGTAGTTGGGTTTAGGCACTTATTAGGATTATGTAGAATAAGACTTCATATACAGCGGGGAAAATAAGTATTGAGCACATCACCGTTTTTCTCAGAAAACATATTTCTAAGGTGCTCGTTGACTTGAAAATGTCCAACCAAATGTAATGTAAATGTAACAACCGAAGAAATCTATATATGCAAAGAAAACAAATCTAAGTAATGCGTAATAACATTAAATGACGCAGTGAAAAAGTATTAAACACATGAAGAAAGAGAGGTGTAGACGGGCAGTGAAAGCCCAGACAGCAGCTGAAATCTAGTAATTCAGCAACCTTCTGCCCTTCCTCAATGTAAAATTAATATTTGCTGCTTCAGTCAAACATCTCCATTAGCAGGACGATGAAACCAGAGTGGACATTTCAGCAAGACACTGATCTACAACACAGCTAAGGAAACACTCAAACGCTTTCAGAGAAAGAAAATCAAGCTTTAGAATGGCCCAGCCAATCACCTGACTTGAATCCAACGTTGTTATTTACCAAAATATTATTGGTAAATAGAAATATTTCTCTCAGGAAAAAAAAGGATGTGTTCAATACTCATTTTCTCTGCACTAAGTACTTTATAAATACTAAGTAACAGCCAATATCTTAATATTAAGCAGGTAATAAGCCAATAGTTAACAGTGGGAATTGTTATTTATTTAAACTAAAGTGTTACCAATTATCTGTTTCTAATCAGCATCTGAGGATTAAAATAACAGTCAAGATGAACCAGATTTGAGTTGTATTTCCTCACTATAAAATAAAACATCATGATAACATAAAAAAAACAAGATTTGACATTTTTGCAGCTGAATTAAATGCACACACACACGCAAACCTTCAGACGTGCTGCGAAACACTCCGCTCTTAATTAAATAACACACAGAGATCTCCTCCAGGAGCATAAGCGTCAAAAAAACCCATTCAAACGTTGAACTAACCAGATCTGACTCAAAATACAATTAACATATTTTTCTCACAGTGAGCATTGAATGGAGGCTAGAGGGGACAACTGCATGTCTTGACCTGTCAGGATAGTAACGCAATAGAGTAAAGCTGGCGAAATCCACACGTCCGTCAATCCCGGCAGGAGAAGGGGAAAGAGAAAGTGATGGAAGGGTGTGAGCAGAGAAGCAGGGAATGAGAAAAAAAAATGGAGACAGAGTGAGATTTCGAAGAGCGAATGGTGGCTGTCAAAAATCCCTGTCAGCCAGCAGAAGGTGAGACGGTTCTTTCCCTGCATAAATCCCTGTGATTATGGAGCGAAATCTGTGAAGAACATGCAGTCATTGCCACAGTTAACGAACGAACGTTGGCTGCTGTGATGGACGTGTGTAGAAACGGCTCCCAGAAAGTGCTATGTCAAAATCGACGCTCCTCTGTTGTTATTGTAAGCTTCGAGATTTTTTTTGGGTGGCTGAAATTCATCACTGGAAGTGTTGCTTTAATTCCAAAAGCATTTCAGATGGAATTTTAGGTTGTCAGCGGTGTGACGACTGGTTGAAAACTCCATCCAAATACGACTGAGCTAATATTAGTCATTACAAGACACTTGAGTGCAAGTAATTATCTTCTGTGTCGTCAGAAATGAGAATCTGTCTCAGCGTTTTGACTCGAATCTACACTAATAGGTTGCGTCTGGTTCGGCAAAGAGCAGAAAGTGACCAAAATAATTCAACTTCAAAGCTTGTTCACTGGCGTTCATTAGACTAAAGTGGTTAGAAAAACTCGTATTGAAAGCAATTATAAACTCAAAACACAACATGAAATACTCCTCCTAGGAGCTTGAGAAATCGAATAGCTATAGCTGGATTTGAACTCTTTTTCTGCAAGTCCTCAATAAGCTTATGGACCGTTTTCACAAGATTGTTATGAGAGCCGATTCGAATGGGCGATATCAGTGGTTATCAGCTGATAGATATGGGCCAGTAGAGGCCTTCTGCGCCTACTGGTAGGTTTAGAAGGCTGTTATCATCCATCCACATGGATAATGAGCTGTACATGAGATATTATTATTTATATTACTTATTAAATTTCCCATTAACTGTATTTTATTAACGTCTACCCCTACCCCAACCCTAAACCCAACCGTCACAGTAATGTAGAAACAGATCTGGATCTGGAGTCTTCTGTATTAGCATAGCTGATTAACCATGTGGATGTATGATAACCAGTGTTGTAAAGTAACTACTTACAAATACTCTGCACTACTGTAATTGAGTAGTTTTTCTCAGGAACTGTAATTTACTGAGTAGTTTTAAAAATTTGGACTTTTACTTTCCCTTGAGTACATGTTTAGTGCAGTATCGGTACTTTTACTCCACTACTTTCCCTCAACTTGCAGTCACTACTTTATTTCTTTCTTGTCTATGGTCATTGTTTAAAGTAGACAAATCAGTCCTGTGATTCCTGTCCAATTAAATCACACATAGAAAGTAAATCGCATCATACTGAGCAACCTCAAGACATGGGTGCTTTATAAATGCAGCAAATCTTTTGGAAACATTTAAATGTCCAGGAAGATGTCCAAAATCTTTACACGCAATGATCCAGAGACTTTTTATAGACTGCATATCACTGAAAATGCTGGATGTCGACTCTCTGATGACTGAAATCACCAAACAGCCTTAAACAATCACTAAATAGAATAAATAAAGAATGGAAGGAAGGGCCAAATAAAAGGAAGGACCGAACAAGGAATGGAAGGAAGGATCGAAGAACCAAATAAATGAAGTATTCGAGGAAGGACTGTACAAATTAAGGAAGGAAAGAAGGAAGGAAGGAAGGAACAAACGAATGAATGGACAAAGGACCTTATGAAGAAAGGAACAAAAATATGAAAGAAAGAATGAGCGAACGAATGAAGGGAGGAAAGATGGAAGGACCAAACAAATGAAGGGAGGAAAGATGGAAGGACCAAACGAATGAAGGAAGAATTCAAGGAAGAACTGAACAAACTAGGAAGGGACAAACGAATGAATGAACAAAAGGACCTAATTTAGGAAGGAACAAAAATATGAACGAATGAACGAGTGAACGAAGGAAGGAGGGAACAAACGAATGAATGAAGAAGGGAGAGAACAAACAAATAATTGAAGGAAGGTTGGAAGGAACGAACGGAAATAGGAAGATCCCTAAATACACCACATGTTGTTTGTGCAGGGATGTGTAAACGTAACATTCTGTAAACGCATCAACTTTTCACAGCGTAATACTCACTACTCTTGAGTACTTTTAAAAGGTCTACTTTTTACTCATACTTTGAGTAATATTTACTACAGATACTTTTACTCTACTTGCACTACATTTTTGCGCAAGTAATGGTACTTTTACTTGAGTGTGATTTTTCAGTACTCTTTCCACCACTGATGATAACGGCCTTCTGAGCCTACCAGTAGGCGCAGATGGCCCCAACTGGCCCATATCTATCAGCTGATAGCCCCTGATAACGCCTATTCAATCGAGTGATAAGATTTGAATGGGGTGGTTATGGCACTTTTAACGATTATAAAAAGCGCATGTATATTTATGTGATTTATGTATGTCTTATATCATATTTGCATTAAATTAGTAAAAAAAAACTTCTAATGTAGTGTCTATGGGGGTTTTGACGTTGTTCTATCTTATATCTGCCATTATCTGTGTTGCACAATGTTTTTCTTTTTCTGAAAGTCTTGATGACCATCATAGAGTTTTTCTTTTATTATTTCAGCAAATGGGCTTGGAGGCGTCTGGGATGGACCATCACACAGTGGAAACGTGTACTGTGGTCAGATGAATCAGTATATCAGGTATTTTTTGGGAGAAATGGATGACTTCTGCTCCGGACCAAAGAAGAAAAGGATCATCCAGACTTTTACCAGCAACAAGTCCAAAGCAGGGTCTGTTATGGTATGGGGTTTTGTCAGTGCCCTTGGCAAAGGTAACTTGCATTTCTGTAATGGCACCATTAATGCTGGAAAGTAGAGATTTTGGAGCACAATATGCTGCCTTCTTTTCCAGGGATGGCCATGCATATTTCAACAATATGCAATTCGACAATGCAAAACCAGGTGTCACGGTGGCATAGTGGGTAGCACGATCGCCTCACAGCAAGAAGGTCGTTGGTTTGAGCCTCAGCTGGGTCAGTGGAATTTCTCCCTGTGTTCGCGTGGGTTTCCTCTGGGTGCTCCGGTTTCCCCCACAAGTCCAAAGACATGTGGTATAGGTGAATTGGGTAAACTAATTGTCTGTAGTGTATGTGTGTGAATGAGTGTGTATGGATGTTTCCCAGTGATTGCAGCTGGGAGGGCATCCGCTGCATAAAACATAGATGGCGGCGCGTGCACAACGCGAGGCTCAGCGTCTCTCCAGTTTTTGCAATTTTGCAGTATTTTTCCTGCTAATTTCGGGTCTGTTCGTGCAGAACAGTTGTGCCTTTACATCGTACACCCGACAGGAGATTTTGGATATTGGTTTGTGCATTCCGGACAGTTTTATCAGCAATCTTCGACTCATTCCAGCGATCGCTAGATCAACCGAGTCTCAGCGCTCTCCCCGGCCGGGCGGAAGTGCTCGAAGACGGCGTTGAAACAGATCCCCACATACCCAAATCAAAAGCCATGGATGAACAAGGAGGTGCGCCTCCTGCTGAAGGCACGCAACACTACCTTCAGATCAGGTGATGCACAGGCCTACAGCACTTCCAGGGCTAATCTGAAGAGGGGCATCAAAAAGGCCAAGCACTGCTACAAGCTGAAGCTAGAGGAGCACTTTTCCAACTCTGATCCTCGGCGCATGTGGCAGGGCATCCAGGCCATCAGCAACTACAAACCCAGCCATTCTACACCCACAGCCACAGATGTCTCCTTCCTGAACGAGCTAAATGACTTTTATGCCCGCTTTGAAAGAGACAATAAAGAACCCAACACCAAGATCACTTCCTCAATCGACCACTCACCCATCACACTCACCTCCTCAGAAGTCTGCACCGCACTGAGTCAGATCAATGTGCGTAAGGCTGCTGGACCAGACGGTATTCCGGGGCGCGTCCTCAAAGCATGTGCAGAACAGCTCGCTGGGGTATTCACAGACATTTTCAACCTGTCCCTTAACCTAGCAGCTGTACCTACATGCTTTAAAACCACCTCCATCGTGCCAGTGCCGAAACACTCTAGCCCAACATGCCTGAACGACTACCGCCCTGTAGCACTTACACCCATCATCATGAAGTGCTTTGAGCGGCTGGTCCTGACACATGTGAAAGACTCTCTACCATCCACACTGGACCCACATCAGTTTGCCTACCGTGGCAACAGGAGCACAGAAGATGCAGTCTCCATAGCACTGCACTCTGTACTCACACACCTGGACAATAAAAACACTTATGCACGAATGCTGTTTGTTGACTTCAGCTCAGCATTCAACACTGTCATACCCTCTAAGCTGCTGATCAAAGTTAGAGAGCTGGATATCAACACGTCTCTCTGCAACTGGGTTATGGACTTTCTGACTAACAGACCTCAGAATGTTAGATCAGGCCACATCTGCTTCACCACCGTCACACTCAACACTGGTGTACCTCAGGGCTGTGTGCTGAGCCCCTTCCTCTACTCCCTTTTTACCATCGACTGTAGGCCCATGAACAGCTCCAACACCATCATCAAATTTGCAGATGACACCACAGTGATTGGTTTAATCAGCAACAATGATGAGACTGCCTACAGGGAGGAGATACAGCATCTGGCCACTTGGTGCACCAACAATAATCTGCTCCTTAACACCACCAAGACCAAGGAGCTCATTGTGGACTTCAGGAAGGGACGAACAGGCTCACATGATCCCATCAACATCAATGGGATGGCCGTCGAGTCTGTCTCATCCTTCAAGTTCCTGGGGACCATCATCTCAAGGGACCTCTCCTGGACCACCAACACCTCCAGTCTGGTCAAGAAGGCTCACCAGTGCCTATTTTTCTTAAGGCAACTTAAGAAGAACCAGCTGTCATCAGCCGTACTGGTGAACTTCTACCGCTGCACAATAGAGAGCATTCTGACCAACTGTGTTACAGTCTGGTATGGAAACTGCTCTGTTGCTGAGCGCAAGGCCCTGCAGCGGGTGGTGAAAACTGCCCAACGCATCACAGGGACTCCACTTCCTGCTATAAAAGACATTCAGGAAAAACACAGTCTTCGCAGAGCACATAGTATCCTCAAGGACCCCTCTCACCCTGCTCACAGACTGTTTTCTCTCCTGCCTTCCGGCAGGCGCTTCAGGCTTCCTCGGACTAAAACCAGCAGACTGAGGAACAGCTTTTTCCCCAGAGCTCTCTCCCTTTTGAACTCTGCCCCCCACTGACTCTTCTTACCCCCACACACACCCCCACTCTCCTCATAACTTATACTCCTCACAGTCACTGCACTACTGAACATTTGCACATTTAAAAAAAAATAAAAAATTGCACATATTCATTGCACTGATTCACTTATCATTGCACTGATTCACTTATCTGAACTGTACACACCCACTGTACATAGACATCTGAAATTGTCTATCTATCTGCACACTTTTGATTATTAATAAGCAACCTACATTGCACTGATTCATTTATGTGAACTGTACATACTCACTGTACATATACATTTGTAATTGTTTATCTGCACATTTTTGATTATTAATAAGCAACCTACATTGCACTGATTCATTTATTTGAACTGTACACACCCACTGTACATTTGTAATTGTTTATCTATCTGCACACTTATTATTAATATCAACCTGTACGTACAATCATTTATTGTAAATCTGGGCTCATAACCAAGTCAACCTGTATATAGTGTTCATAGTACATCCATCTGTAAATATCACCATAGTTTTTCTATAACTGCACCTTATAATTTATACCTGTATCTGCACTTGCTGCTATTGCACTTCTGGTTAGACCTAAACTGCATTTCGTTGCTTTGTACTTGTACATGTGTAATGACAATAAAGTTGAATCTAATCTAATCTAATATGCTGGATAAGTTGGCGGTTCATTCTGCTGTGGCGACCCCAGATTAATAAACTGATGAATGAACAATGCAAAACCACATTCTGCACACATTACAAATTCCTGGCTACGAAGAAAGAGGATACAAGTAATTGACTGGTCTGCCTGCAGTCCCGACCTGTCTCCAATAGAGAATGTATGGTGCATTTTGAAGCAGAAAACGTGACAACGAAGACCCCATACTTGTTTGCAAGAAGAATGGGACAAAATTACACCCGAACACGCAACAATACTTGGTGTCTTCAGTCCCTAAATGTCTTTTAAGTGTTGTGAAAAGGAATGGCAACATTACAAAGTGGTAAAGTGGAGCTTTACTGTTCCAACTTTTTTTTTTTTAAATGTGTTGCAAAAACTAAAACTGGAATATTTGTTTAAAAAAAACAATGAAATCATGAGGAACATATTAATGACATATATAATGAATTGCAATGAAATACAAGTCAAAGTAATTTAGAAATCACTGCTTTACTATACTGTCTCAACTTTTTCTGATTTGGGGTTGTAGGGTTGTAAAACCTTCCATTCACTGTGCTCTAAGTTTACCCAACAGTGATGACTTCCGCTACTGAGAAACCCAGAAATCTGAAAAGGGCCCATTAGAGTGAAATGGTTGAAAAACTAATCAAATGCAATTATAAGATACTCAAAAAATACTACTCCAAGAACCCTAAGAAAACGCACAACTAAGTCCTCAATAAGCTTATCGAATAACTGCATAAGGCGGCCAGGAGTAGGACGGATATGCGCTTAAAATAGTCGTGGTGGTCTGCTTGAGAAGGTGATTAGTAGAGTTTAGAAAGGAGAAGAATTGAGGTTGGAGTGCTTCCTCCTCCAGATCTTCAGGAACTGCTCGCTGTGTGGGAAGCAGGTAGGAGGAAGGCCCTGCTCCTCTGCCTCATATCTCCTTCCTCTCGCTCTCTGACTGTTTCTTCTCTCCGAGGAGTCTTCCAGCGCGAGGATGGGGGCGTATTGATAGATTCTTAGAGTAAGAAGAAATATTGCGTCTTCTTTTTTTACTCTTACAGGCTTTTAAAGGTTTTTGCATCTCACTGAGGGCATGTGTAACTACTTAATTCATCAGTTAAATGAGGAATTTCTATAATAAGTGTATTAGATATTTTTAGAGCTCCAACACTCTTTTTAATTTTTACTTCATTACTAACAGAATTGGGAGAAAAAAAATATTTAGCATTTTGAAAGATTCTGAGAGCAAGAAGAAACGTCGCTTTTTTTTACTCTTACAGGTTTTTAAACAACCCAGGCTCATTCTGAAAACACCTCTATATCCATTTCTAGAGAGCGTCAAATACGTCCCAGGGGCTATGCTTTTTGCAGTTTTTAACTTCACGAATCCACCAGAGGCCGCTGTGTACACTTTCTGAGATGTCAAATTACTCTCACGAGTGCCCTTCACACCTGCTGTTCTTGCGTAAATCCACCAGAGGCTGCTGTTGTCTGACTGTTTGACTGACTGAATGACCAATCGACTGATCCACTCTCCTCCATCCCTAAACCCAACCAATTGTATTGACTGACCCGTCCACCCACTTCCCTAAACCCAACCAACAATTTTCAGAGGCAATCCAGAAAAAGAAAAGGTCTCCTCAGATTTTACCACATTCTCACCCTGTTATTTACTTGTTTATTTCATGTTTTGGTTTTTGTTTTTGTCTTACCTGATTTCTAGAACTGTTCTTCGCAAGACTCGAATGCAGTCATCGTGGTCATCTCCTCCCTGCGACTCAAGTCCACCGACGTGCATGCCGAGCAAACAGGACAAACTGTTAACAGCGGGAAAACCGTCCACATCGAGGTAAGCAGGCAGCTGAAAAGCATGAAAAGGAACGCCGTCATACCGCCCCATAGCGTTCATTTTAAAAATTACATGCAACCATACGTACCTCTGGCTACATAATTCGCGATCTCCAGAAACGTATATAGGCCTACGTTATCAGAACAATCTTGTTGCTTCTAAGCATTTCTGCATCTCGCTGAGCGCATGTGTAACTTCGCGGCAACACTTCACAATAAGGTTAATGTTATTTAATGTATTTACTAATATAAACAAACAATGAACAAATCACAGTATTTGTTCACGTTTGTATTAGTTTACGGTATTTGTTCAAGTTAGTTAACGAAAATAAAGTCATTCATTGTTATTGTTAACTCATTGTGTGTTAATTAATGATAGCAAAAATGAATTTGGATTTTAATAATGCATTAGTAAATGTTAAACTATGGTTAATAAATGCTGTGCAAACATTGTTCATAATTAGTTCATGTTAGTAACTCCGTTAACCAAGCGTGACCATTCATTCATTCATTTTCCTTAGTCTTAGCCCTTTTATTAATCTGGGGTCGCCGCAGCGGAATGAACCGCCAACTTACCCAGCAAATGTTTTACACAGAGGATGCCCTTCCACCTGTAACCCATCTCTGGGAAACATCCATACACACTCATTCACACACATACACATACACAATTTAGCTTACCCAATTCACCTATACCACATGTCTTTGGAGTAAACTGGAGCACCCGTAGGAAACCCATGCAAGCACGTGGAGAACATGCAAACTCCACCCAGAAATGCCAACTGACCCAGCTGTAAGGCAATCGTGCTACTCACTACCCAACCGCGACACCCATATTTGCTTTTGTAATTCTCAAAATTGCTTCATTAACAAAAGGATATTGATTCCTCAAAGATAAATATGAAATAAATTTGGACAAATTATTAGGCTATTCTCCCTCATTGTGTCTGCGTTTCTCGTTTTTAATTCTACGCCACGTCTGCTTTGTCAAACTTTTCTCTCTCTTTTTTTTGTCATATTTATCATTTAAAGACCTGAAACAGTGTACATACCTTGTCCCGGGAGGTGTCACCCGATAACAGAATCTCCTGTTCTTCTAAAGCGTCCTATCTGTAGAGACGGCACTCCAGCGCTTCAGAGGAGATAAAACGGGTTTACGTTAGGCTCGTATCCTGAAAGACTCGATAAACAGAACAAGCTTATCTGTATTCAGTGGAATGTTACACGTTTTTCTTAATCTCTCAAATTCCGTCCCTTACAGCCCCCTCAATCCTACACCGAGAGCGAGAGACACAACGTGACAAAACCAGATTGTTCCCATTACAATCACTAAAACTGTCTACGCTGCAAGTGTGCTTCGATATCGTTGATTATAATGGGAGCAACCCTGAAAATCACCCCTTACCTCATACATTCATTCATTTTCTTTTTCGGCTTAGTCCCTATTAATCTGGGGTCACCACCGCAGAATGGACCGCCAACGTATCCAGCGTATGTTTTACGCAGCGGATGCCCTTCCAGCTGCAACCCATTGATGGGAAACACACACACTATGGACAATTTAATCTACCCAAATTCACCTACAGTATGGTGCATGTCTTTGGACTTGTGTGGGAAACTGGAGCACCCGGAGGAAACCCACGCCAACACAAGGACAACATGCAAACTCCACACGGAAATGCCAACTGACCCAGCAGAGACTCGAACCAGCGGCCTTTCTAGCTGTGAGGCAACAGTGCTAGCCACTGCGCCACCACACCCCCAAGCTTACATGTGAAAAGGTTAAATCACCTTTCATCCCCATGGCTTGAACATCAGCAGATCACCATAACCACATCTAACAAGCCTGAATGCACTGAGTTTCTGCCAAGGGACTGACTGATTTTCGATATATCTGCTTTAACGAGAAGCTGAACAGATGTACCTAATAAAGTGGCTGATTTATTTCAAAAATATCCACAGAGTTTCCTTTTTTTTCCAAATACGTGATTCCTGTGGGCAAAGATTGCAGGATATAATTCACATTCTCTCCCATAGCTTTCTCCAGCTATTATAGACCTCCTTGGATACTTCAGCGGTGAGTATAAATGCCCGCGAGCAACACCTACAGAACAGAAAACTCCTGTAATTTAATTGTGGTCAGAGTGAATATACCTTGACACGGTGTTACCCGGCAACAACTGAACTTTTACACTGACACCAAAAAAAAGGTGCTAACTTAGACACTCTGGATCAAGAAAACAGTCTGTAATTAAAGGTCTGAGGATCTGCGTGGTCTTGCTCTTTCGTGCCTTCAACTGAAATGTCCACACAACATTTTAAAGGAGACCTATTATGCAAAATTCTGTTTTATATGGTGTTCAAACACTGATGTGTGTCCACAGTGTGTGTTAACAACCAGTTTATAATGCTAAAAATCTACCTACTCCTTTTTATTATCCCCATAAATCAGAATCAGTGTTTGAAAATATGCAGATTTACCCCCAAAATGCTGAGTTCCACACAATTGATTTGACAACATGAAGGAACCCACATAGCAACATTTTTCTGGCCCAGCTCTGGCCCACATAATCAGCTTTTGCTGTCGCACATGCCCAATGTGCTTTTGCTGGCCCACATGTGAATTACCCAAGTCGCAAAATATTCTGGATCAGATTTAGCATAAAGTATTCATCCGGCACTGGCATACAGCATGTGGCCCGAACATGGCCCGGGTTTGGCAGAGGTGGCCGCGTCTTTAAGGCGGCACACAAGATTTATGCCATTTATGCCGATGTAAAATGTAGAATTTGGCCTAAATTTTAAAAATTATTGTGTGGGCCATGTAAGTTTGGCCAGTCTTGACTCACATTTAAAATACATTAAAATAATTTGAGGAAAAAAAATTCTACCAATCAGGTCACTTTGAGAAAAAGCACGCCCATAGGCTGTTTCTCAATATGCGTTCTTCAGCAGTCTTGCGTCCTCGTGTTCTTGTGTAACGTCAATATTATCCGCCGAAGTTCAGATCTAATACTCAAGACCGCAAGAACGGAGGACGTGTGAAAGTTCCCGGATGTGTTCTTGATATCGAGGACGCACCGATGCAGACTTGAGCACCGAACTCGCTCTAGAAGTCCCAGAAGTCATTGCGACTGGAGGTGGGAAGCGCAGCGCTTTGTATAGATTTATTATTAAAGTTCAGAGATATACTTATTTACCTCAGGAGTTTCCCTAAATGAGATGGTGAAAGTAAACATTAGCATAGAAATCTTAATAAAGGCATAAACACATTAAGGGTGTTTATTTGTTGAAATTCGTATTAAAATGTTTTATTTGTGATGTGCAGCGTATATTTCTGAAGTATTTATGCATGGCAAATATTGTGAAACAGGGGAAAACAATAAATCGCTGTATAAATGCTGTATTGTTTGAATAATTTTCGGTTGAAGACGCACGAGGAAGACGCATCAGGAAGAACGCAGCATCTCATTTCTCACAGGACGCGTTCTCTGTTCCCGCGGTCTCCAGAGTTCGTTCTTCCGATGTGACCTGGCAAGACCGGTCTCCACAAGAACACGAGTCCGTTCTCTATGTTCTTGGAATTGAGAAACAGCCATAGTGTGCCTAAAGCGCAATGCTTTATGGGTTTATCAATTTCATTGGGATCATGACACACCAACCTATCTGGCCCAGTTATGAGTTATTAACTTGGCTGAGACTTGATCCAGATATGGTCCATGTTTGGACCTTGTCTGGAAGCCAGATTTGGTCCAGTCATGTACCATAATTCACTGGGGCATCCCACATAGCAAATGTTTTCTGGCCCACACAATAACTTATACCTTGGCCCAAGTACCGCAAAGAATGACGGTCCTGAAGTGGCCCATAACTAGATTAAAGTCAAGGGCCACACATGCGCCCTTACCAGCCTGAATCTCACTTTAACCAGAAACCCAAAAAACTGAGCCATAGCCCAGCCTAATGTTACCTAAACAATGTGAACAATCACTACACTGATCTGGGGCCACACACCTCCCATCCACAACTGGCCCAAATGTAGTTTGCCGTCATGCATGCAGTGCCATCATTGCCATGCATGGCCCATATTTAGCTAGTTTGACATTTGACAGCGGTAGTTCCAAATGCAGCTTTATTTAGAATGGTCAGACAGGCAGGGGTCGAAAACCAGCATAAACAGTGTAGTAGACAATCCAAAAGCGTAATCCAAAAACAAGCGAAAGATTCAGGGCAGGCAGCAAAGAATCAAAACACGATAAACTGACCAAAGTCAAAAACACGGGAAGCAAGAAATAAGGAAAAAGGCTTACGTAAAGACAGCAACAGCTAAGCTAACAAACAAAGCGAGGGTCTAACACGGAAGGCAAGGCAAAGGGTAAATGCGTCATAATGTTCACAATACTGTTTACAAGACTCAGCCCTAATGTGTGTGTGTGTGCGCTATATAAATAATCCATGTAATCAGTCTTTGACAATCCTTCGGCTGTGTGTTTGCAATCAGTCAGGGTCAGAAACTGGTGTGAGTGTGTGGTGCATAACTGGAGCTTGTAGTCCATGTAATGGCGGACATGTAATTCGTTAGCAATCTGCCAGGATTGAATCGCTGGTGATTGTGACAAGTTGTTCTAACCAATCAGCTTGTAAAGTTCTGTGCACAACACCAATCTACAACATTTCACATATCATCTAGGTAATATTTTTAAGGCAACATGTATACTTGATATTCATACTCATAATTTGAAGCACTTTCATAAGTAATATTTCACAATCCTTTCAAGACCCTAACCCTCTAACACTACTGTACTTTCAATACTTTCCCTATACGTAACACACATCTAAACTTAAATGCTGCTGTCAACCATTCTAACAGTGTGAACGTAGCTTAACACACTAGCCAGGCATCATTTAGATGAATGAATATGCTAATTGACTGATAAGGAGAAGGACTGAAGTTTAAGTCAAGTTTGAATTTGGGAATTTTCCCAATATTCAGGGAGTCTTAAGTCGGTAACTGGCCAGGACACAGTAATATGCTGTCCATCTCACTGCATGTGTGCGTGTGCTCTCAAGGTTAGACGAATGAAACGGCCACTACAGACTAAATATATCGATCTGACCTCTGACTTCTCTCTCTGTGCTGCTGAGTGAAACTCATCAGTAATGAGATGCTGCAATTTCAACTACTGAACAGACCGATGAGAGTAAAACAGACTCAGAGAGGAAAAGAGAGGGAGATTTTAGCACAGGCTTGCATAAGAGGCCAGTCTCAGACTCTAATGAGAAAACAATACAATTTAAATGATAGATTTTCTTTCATTTCTGATGCATTTCAGAAATAATAACAAAGAAACAGCAAGTATGGAGACATGGAGATTCATCCATTTATTTTCCTTTGGCTTAGTCTCTTATTTATCAGGGATCGCCACAGCAGAATGAACCAGCATATGTTCATTCATTCATTCATTTTCTCTTTCGGCTTGGTCCATTTATTAATCTGGGGTCGCCAGAGAGGAATGAACCGCCAACTTATCCAGAATTTGTTTTACGCAGAGGATGCCCTTCCGGCTGCAACCCATCTCTGAGAAACATCCATACACACTCATTCAAACTCATACACTATGGACAATTTAGCTTACCCAATTCACCTGTACCACGTCTTTGGACTGTGGGGGAAACCGGAGCACCCGGAGGAAACCCACGAAACCACAGGTAGAACATGCAAACTCCATACAGTAATGCCAACTGACCCAGCCGAGGCTCGAACCAGCGACCTTTCTGCTGTGAGGCGAACGTGCTACTCACTACGCCACCATGGCACCAGCATATGTTTTATGCAGCAAATGCCCTTCCGGCTGCAACAATTCTAAAGATTGCATTTTTGCCATATCACCCAGCCCTATCATAGTAGATTTCGTTCAATTTGCCAATATATTATTAAAATGTCATGAGTTGCTTCCAAATACATCTACAACTAGCCCAAACGTTGACACACAACAAACTTGTAAGTCCTTACTAGAATGCTACAAAAAAAAAAAAGATAATCTACCCAGGCTCATTCTGAAATATTACCGCTATATACATTACTAAAGAGCGCCAAATACGTCCCAGGAGGTCATATATTTGGCATTTTTATTTTCGTGAATCTACCAGAGGCTGCTGAGATCTCAAATTTCTCTCACGAGTGCCATTCGCACCTGCTGTTCTCGCGTAAATCCACCCAAGGCTGCTGTCGACAGAATGACTGACTGATCGACTTACCCACCTTCCCTAAACCCAACCAATAGTGTTTTCAAAAGCACCGATTGACCCGTCCACGCATGTCCCTAAACCCAACGCAAGCAATCCAAAAAAAGTCCTCGACTGAATTTTACCACGTTATTTACTTGTTCATTTTATCTTTTGGCTTCTGATTTTTGTCTTACCTGCTTTCTAGAACCGTTCTTCACCAGACTCGAACGCAGTCATCGTGGTCAACTCCTCTCTGCATCTCAAGTCCGCCGACATACATGGCGAGCTAACTGGACAAACTGGTAACAGTGGGAAAACTGTTCATATGGAGGTAAGCGGTCAGCTGGCAAATACGAAGCGTGGTTTATTTAGAAACTAATTTCGAGAGGATCACGTGCTTATGATTGAACACAGCTGGTACCACATCAGCTCTATGTATTGCACCAATCAGATGAATCCGGACACACTATAAATTACCAGAGCTTTGTACTCCAGTCATCGTTGTCTTGAAGAATCCCCCTTCCACCCCAACTCCTCCCCTTCTGACAGGGTGGCACGGTGGCCCAGTGGTTAGCACTGTTGCCTCACAGCAAGAACGTCGCTGGTTTGGCCTCTCCCCGAGCCAGACAGTGTTTCTGAGGGGAGTTTGCATATTCTCCCCTTGTTCGCATGGGTTTACCCCGGGTTCCGCGATTTCCTCCCACCGTCCAAAAGCATACAACATAAGTAAATTGACTACTTTAAAATAGCATCTTATGGCAACTCTAGTCAGATATATCTCAGCACGTTCACAAGCAGGGGAGTTCTCGAGACTTACCTGAGCTCAAACTCTCCTCTTGCCCTTCAAACGGGAGGGAGCCCCGGGCTCAAGGATATTCTGAGCTCAGGGCTCTCTCTCGGGACAGCATGCCAAATACGCTCTATTATCAATCATCAGCCAAGTGTGAACTCTTGAAAAGGAACAGCATCATAGCACCCCATAGCGTTTGTTTTATTAACGAAATGCAGCCAAACATACTTCTGCCTACATAATTCACGATCTACAGAAATGTATATAGGACCACATTTTTAAAAGAGCCTATGTAGAAAATAATTGTGAGTTTTTTTCCTACTACAGACATCAATGGGTGCCAGCAACCAGCATTCTTCTATGGATGGATGGACGGATGGATGGATGGATGGATGGATGGATGGATGGATGGATGGATGGATGGATGGATGGATGGATGGATGGATGGATGGATGGATGGATGGATGGATGGATGGATGGATGGATGGATGGA
>CAIGQQ010005632.1:1101972-1123161 GCA_903798035.1 Danio albolineatus | reverse complement strand
GCAGCAGAAGACCATGGGTGCCACTTTTGTCAGCTAAGAACAGGAAACGGAGGCTACAATTGGCACAGGCTTATGGTAAAAGAACATTTTATGGTAAATTATCGGATTTCATTTACAGAAATATTAGCCCTCCTGAATTATTAGCACCACCTGTATATTTTTTTCTCCAATTTGGACAATAGAAGATTGGAAATTTATGAGGTTTTTTTAAAATCAGATTTTAAGTAAAAGCGTGAGATTTTCATAAAAATTTATTGAGGATTTTTTATTTATTTATGTTTTCCTTTTTAAAAAACAAACAACAAAACAAATGTTAAAAAAATGCTGGGTGTCACACAATCGGTTTGTGTTGGGTCAAGGCCTAAATCTGATCGGATATCATGATTTTCACGGGAATCAAACCCATAGCCATGCACAATGTTCTCCAATCTGACCTACAGCAAAGGCATATAAGCTGCAGTTTGATCCAGCCTTTACAAAATCTGCCTATGCAGGTCTAGGGAAACAAAGTCTGCAAGCCTTCATCCTGATTCCTCCTTTCTCTCTCTCTCTCTCTCTCCGTTCGATGAGCATTGATTACCCAGTGCCTGACGCCCGGGTCCCATCGCGGAGTAAGTGGATACAGCTCTTTACCTCCTACAAGCCTGTATGCGGCCCTGCAGGGACAGGTCCAGGTAAATGAATAGTGTTCTCGCACATAGTAGGTTTCACTAATGTATCTGCTATTGATAGAGTGAGACAACACGAGTAGCTTCGCCTTTACTTAATACAAAACATTCATCTGATAAAGAAGATCAGCCAGAGAGAAAGGAACGCACACTGAAAAAAAAATGCGTAAAATTTATGGTAAAAATTAATAGCAGCTGTGTTTGCAGGAATTTAAACGTCAATAATATGGTAGGAACTAAATTTGTACATTTTGTGGTAAATTATCGTATTTCAGTTACAGAAATATTAGCCCTCCGGAATAATTAGCACCAACTGTATATTTTTTTCTCCAATTTCTGTTTAACACATTTCTAAACATGATAGTTTTCAAGAGTTCACACTTAGCTGATGACTGATTATAAAGCTTGTTTGACATGCTCATCCTCGAGCCTGGGGCTCTCTCCCATTTGAAGGGCGAGAGGGGAGTTTGAGCTCAGGTAGATCTCGAGAACTCCCCTGCTGTAGTAGCTAATGAACAGACAGTGATTGCTCTTAAGAGATAACTACTTACTAGGAGCTATGGTGCTGATTTGGATTAGTCAATTAACTTAAGTTGCATGTTTTTGGACGGTGGGAGGAAACCAGGGAACCTAAGGGAAACCCACGTGAGCACAGGGAGAACGTGTAAACTCCACACAGAAACATCGGCTGACTTGGTAAGGACTAGAACCACTGACGTTCTTGCTGAGAGGCAACAGTGCTAACCACTTGGCCACCATGCCACCCATCAAGGAAAGAAAGAGAAGTAGAGGGGGAAGGGGGGATTCTTCAAAATGAAGATGGCTGTGATATGGATATGGTCAACACGAAACATCGACACAAAACAATACCATATATGAAGTGCCAGATCCGGTAAAACGTAAACATGCCAGACTGCTGATCATGACTGAAAATGAGTGAACATTAATAAGTGGACGTTCTGGTGAATAATGCAATAATCTACCCTGCAACAGGGGATTCGTCGGCCCTTGTTAAAGGAAGAATTAGAAAAGATTATTGATGTATAGTTATTATAGATGTATATATAGTGATGTATAGATGTATGGGACTTTGTAAGAGCTTGACCAGAACTTCTACCTCCATTTCACAAGTGTAAGTACGTGCGATTAAAAGGGTTGCCTCCTTGTTTTCTCTAGCTTGCAAAATATGTATTTAATTGTGTTTTGTTACTTGTAATCGCTCCATGCAGCTTGTACTGTATCTCTTTATATTCTCATATTGCGTCTAAAACCACGTTGAAAACACGACAAGTGCTGCTGTATTTACGGATTTAAATGCGTTTGTGAGCTCGCGATCCACTGCTGTTTGTCATTGCTATGGCCACCATCAGCTGTTCCTACACACATGCGGCAGTCAAGTTTCAATAGTTTCGCTTTAGCTACTGTGTGGATTAAAACTGAATGTATGTTGTTGTTATTACTTATGGTTAAGAATAGAGTATATGCTGGTGTTTAACTGCATTAATGCACTGCTGTACTGGGCTCACACATACACTCTGCACTCTGGCTACTTCAACAATGTTGATAAGCCATGGTGGGCGTTTCTCTGTGTCTCACGCTGAACGCAGTTGACCAATCGCAACAGACTGGGTCATCGGACCAATCAGCGCAGATTAGCATCACGCTAAGGAGGGATTTGGAAATAAATAAATAAATAAAGGAATCGCTGAACAAATCATACGGTAGTCGTTGGGATAATTAGGTAAAAATAAAGGCATATTATAAAACAATGAAAGTGTTTTTTGACCTTGCATGTATATCAGCCTGTTGTTGGAGACCAAAATATGACCTTTTAATGCATAATAGGAGCTTTTTGATATTTACTGTAGAAGGTGCTCAGTGTCATATAACATCATGGTAACACACATAAATTTAAATAAACATTATTTATCAACATTAGATGCAACAAAAACGTCTAATATCAAACAGATATACATAAAGAGGCCTAACGGTGGCGCAGTGAGTAGCACAATCGCCTCACAGCAAGAAAGTCACTGGTTTGAGCCTCGGCTGGGTCACTTCTGGGCATTTCTGTGTGGAGTTTGCATGTTCTCCCCGTGTTTGCGTGGGTTTCCCCAAGTCCAAAGACATGAGCTATAGGTGAATTGGGTAAGCTAAATTGGCCCTAGTGTATGTGGCTGAATGAGTGTGTATGGATGTTTCCCAGTGATAGTTTGCATCTGCAGCTAAAACACATGCTGGATGAGTTGGCGGTTCATTCCGCTGTGGCAACCATAGATTAATAAAGAGACTAAGCCGACAAGAAAACGAAAGAATGATATACATAAAAAATGAAGTGTCATGCAGGAAATTCTGGGAAAGTACATTTACAGTTATTCACCGTATTTATTAAGGAAACTGTTAGATTGTATTTATTTGTTTTATTGTATATTATGATTGATATTAGTATATTCATTTTGCTATTTTTCTGTAAGAAAGGGCGATCAAAAATACTGTAAATTCAACACTACAAGAATCCACTAACTTAATGTGCTGAGATTGATTGGATGTTTTCGTCTTATTTTGGTGCTGTTTAAATTTTCATTGACATCGAGCGTACTTGAATGACAACAGAATATGACAAAGAATTGATTTTGTGTTCCTGTTTCTGAAACGGTAGAGTTTGGCATTCATAGAGCCAAGGTCAGGATCTTGATTCCCAGCACAGGGGCTGAAAAAATGTACACTTAAATGCTTTGTAAGTTCCTTTTCATAAGAAATATTCAAATGCAGAAACGCTAAATGTCAGTAAATGGCATTTTACGTTCATGATCTGTTAGAAAAGACTTCTTTTTTACCACACAACTCTTTTTTAAGAATAAAAAAAAAGATGTAAATGCTAGAGTCTCGGTGGTGGACATGAAAATAAATGTTTTAATTTATTATTGTACTTAAAGGGATAGTTACCCCCCAAAAATAAATTGTGATATTTTATTTATCATCTACTTGTTCCAAACCTGTTTGAGTTTTTTTCTTGTATTGACCATAAATCAAGATATACTGAATAATGCTAATGTAATAAAAATTACATGAATGTAATGTAAAAAGCTGTAATCTGGTTAACTGTATGTTTCCTTCAAATATTTATGGTTCATAACCGTAAATTAACTTTCCCAGAAATCCCTGCATGACTCTTCACTTTTCATGCTATTTTGTCAACATTACTGTGGTTCTTTTTAGTATTTTTTCCTCATTACTGATGTACATTAAAGTTTTCTAATACTATATATAAGGGTTGTCACGATGCTGGATTTCGGTACCAATCGGACGTTTGAACGCTGTTCAGCACGTTCTTAAAGAGTCTCTATTATGTTATTGAAAATGAGCTTCCATGCAGTGTGTAGCACAGCACTAAGTGAATGAAAACATCCAGCTGAGGTTTAAATCTGAAAGTGCGCTGTGTTTAAAACTACTGATTCTTTAGTGAAATATTCAACTCAGTGTCGAATAAATGAATCGAGTTGGATTGGTTCGGATCTTTTACTTGATCGCATCGACGTCGACACGGTACATCACCAAATATGTAGTTCCAGTTCCGGTAAAATGTGAACGTGATTTATATACCCTTTTTATAACCTACGCTGCAGCGCGGGATTCGCCGGGCCGTTTGCTATTGAAGGAGCAGCAGAGACTATGGGACTTTGTCAGACTCTGACAGGGACTTTGTCAGTAACTTATACAGTTCAAATGGACCAGTTTCTTCTTCCTCCGGATCATAACATGTAAGTGTCATTAAAATTGTTGCCTCGTTTTGTGTAGTTTGCAAAATATGTGTTAAATTGAGTGTTATAAGTTGTAATCGCCCCGCACAGCTTGCAATCATGTATCTATTATAGATTAATGCTTGTACTGTATCTCTCAGGTTAAATCTTTATGGGGCTGTTCACATATCGTGTCCAAAACTACGTTAAAAATGTGACACGTGCTTCTTCCTTTACCGATTTAAATGCGCTTCTAAACTCACGATCCTCTGCTGTTTGGCTTTGTTATGGCCACCATCAGCTGTTCCTCAAGTGCGGCGCAGTCAATTTTCAAAATAGTTCAACATTTGCCACTGTGTAGATTAATACTGAATGTGTGTCGTTATTACTTGAGGTTAGGTTCAAAAGTAGAGTAATATGCTGTTGATATGCAATTTGGCTGTTTGCATCAGAAGATACTTAAATGCAGCCATTAAGAAGGACAGAATAGTGCACTCACTGCACTCCAACGAAATGGTGAGGTTTATTATCAAATTAATAAATATTAAACCTCTTTAACATTATTAAATGTACATGCTGAATCGCTGATATGTGTTGGCTAGCGCTGAGTCGCAGTTCTAAAGTTCAATTTCAAATGGTTTATTTTATTTTCAAGATCTGAGGTGTGGATCTGCGGCTGCTTTCAGTAGTATGGTTGATAAATGTAATGTAAAATGGCATTCAAACTCACATTATTAGCATTTAACACTGAATAAAGCACATGAGGTGTACCTGAGGCGACCCATGTCAGTTTATCCTGTTGTTCAGCTACAAGAAATAGAAGCCGCTTCTAAAATATAAATTTCAGGTGTTGGTTAGAACTAAAACTCCTTTTAATATGAAAACATTATTTCTATTGTGTGTCGTTGCTTTTATTTAGAACACGGCTTAAATCAGCCTTTAGGCTCGATAGTCAGGCTCGCTCCTGTTGGTCCTCAATCTGGCAACCTGCGCTTGTGTGTGTTTTGAACTAGGCGTGCAAAGCCTAGTTCAACCACTGGGTGTCAAAGTTACATTCTACACCTTTAATATTTATGAGGCAACGAGTTTACTCTCTTTTCAAGTAAAGTCAACTATTTGATTTTTTCAGTGTGCAAAAAGTGGGCCGAATGACATCCACAGTAGTTGTGGTGTTAACTGAAATAATGAATGCAACCAGTTTTTAAAAACCGATGGAATGTCCCCACAATTCACAAAAACAAACCTGTGTGTGTGAGTGTGTGTGCACTGATTGTTCACTGAAGCTCTGCTGACAAGACCAGATTTCACACATGCTCACACACAGCCCACAAACACAGATCACAACACAGCTCTCGCTCGACGGCCAGGAACATTACTGACCACCACAAAACAGCAATAAAATCAATCTCAAGGTTTCACTCCATTACATTTCAAATTGATCTGGCTTCAGATATTTCTCTCTCCTCGTCATCCCTCTCTTTTTTCTCCGGCTGTTTCGTGTCTCACTCATGGTGTCACCGTACAGGTATGATGACACATAAATGGCCTCACAGCAGACAAATAACCAGAGGAAAGAAAAACTGATAGATTTTGTACAATTATTGTTATACGGTTTCTCACAATCCTAGTTATTACTTTATGAATCAATATATCACTAAAGTGAACAAATCTACAGACTTTTCATCAGACTTTTGGTTAATTAAAATCATAATTTTCACTAATATCTACATACATGTATATTGTTGTATTAAATCATAATTCATCTCGCTTTACAATAATTTTTCACACTCTTATTACAAAATTTTAAAATATTTTACTGCCAACAATAATTGAATAAAAATAATATCATATAAAATAACATAACATAATCAGCAGCGATCTAATCCTGGCAGAAACAAATCCGCCGGTTATGGACTACAAGTTCCAGTCATGCACTTCACTCTCACACCTGGCCTGGATACTCCATGATTGCAAACACACACAGCTGAAGCTGTTTAGGACTAATTACACAGACTATTTATACATCTCTCAAACACACACACACACACACACACACAAACACACACACACAAACACACAAACACACGATGCTGAGTCTTGTTAAACTGTCATTGTGAACATTACATGTTTTCTATGCCTTGCCTTGCCTTTCCGTGTTAGACCTTTGCTTTGTTGTTTTGTTTGTTTACGTTGCCTGCTGCCTGCCTGTTCTCACAATTCACCTGATATTTGACTACGACTCCGGATTTCCTGTGTACAGCTGTTTCCCCCTGCTTTCCTGACCATCTCTGTTTATGAAAACCTGCGTTTGGATCCACACCTCTGTTGTCAGCATCCCATCACATAATATTTATAATATAATATAATATAATATAATATAATATAATATAATATAATATAATATAATATAATATAATATAATATAATATAATATAATATAATATAGGCGCCACAATCGCATCACAGCAAGAAGGTCGCTGTTTTTTTCTGTGTGGAGTTTGCATGTTCTCCCCGTGGTTGCGTGGGTTTCCTCCGGGTGCTCCGGTTTCCCCCACAAGACATGTGGTACAGGTGAATTGGGTAGACTAAATTGTCCGTAGTGTCTGAGTGTGTATGGATGTTTCCCAGAGATGTGTTGCAGATGGAACGCCATCCGCTGCGTAAAACATATGCTGGATAAGTTGGCGGTTCATTCCGCTGTGGCGACCCCAGATTAATAAAGGGACTAAGCCGACAAGAAAATGAATGAATGAATAAAGTCAATATAATATAATATAATATAATATAATATAATATAATATAATATAATATAATATAATATATAAATTATTATATAATTGAATATAACCTGTAACATAATCTAAAATAAATTTTTATCTTGACAAGTTTCTGTAATAAAATATGTAATATAACATATTATTATTATTATTATTAGTAGTAGTAGTAGTAGTAGTAGTCGCAGTAGTAAGAAAATTTCTCACCATGACAATCTGACAAAAACCTGTGGAATCAAACCAACATTAATATAATATAATGTAATAGAATAGAATAGAATAGAATAGAATAGAATAGAACCTGTAACATAATCTAAAATTAATTTCATCTTGACAAACGTCTGTAACAAAATATTATTATTATTATTATTATTATTATTATTATTATTATTATTATTATCATCATAATGTAATGCATGTTATGTAATAAGAAAATTTATCTCACATTGACAATTTGACAAAAGCCAATGAAGTAAAATATTATATATAAGAACCATATATATAAAAAATAGAAATAAACATTACACAAAGCTGCTGAAGTCATGTATATACTGTATATATATTTTACTAATCAACAATAAATATAATATAATATAATATAATATAATATAATATAATATAATATAATATAATATAATATAATATAATATAATATAATATAACATAATATAATATAATAATTATTGTGTAATTGAACATAACTTGTAACAAAATATAATTTTTATAGTATGATCAATTATTATTATTATTATTATTATTATTATTATTATGTAACAAGAAAATGTATTTCCCAGTGTTGGGTTCCAGCTGGAAGGGCATCTGTTGCTTAAAACATATGCTAGTTGGTGGTTCATTCAGCTGTGGCGACACCTGATTAATAAAGTGACTAAGCCGAAAAGAAAAGGAATGAATGAACAAAAAAGAACATTTATCTCAGCTTGACAACCTGACAAAAGCTTGTGAAATAAAATATTAAACACATATATTAAAAAACAACTATATATAAAAATAGAAATAAAAATGACACAAAGCAGTACAGTCATTTAAAAGACTGCTGTTAAAGCTGCTGCTGTTCTGCATGAAAGATATCATTTCAAAATCACAGCCCTCAATTTATGGCGTCGGCATATATAACGAGCCCAGCAGTACGGGAAAGCATGTGATTACCGTCAATTTGTGTGGCAGTTTCAGACTTCACCAAAACGTCTATAGTGTTTTGATCGAAGGAGACTTATTCGGTTACACTCGTGGAGGCAGATGGATTGTGTTATCGGAAATTCTCAACAAGGCCGAAACTCAGATCTGTGCACACTGAATGGTTTCCTTTTCAATAATGCACGCTTGAGCCCTCAGAGATGTCACGGGGTTGATATGAGGGTCATCTTTTTGCTGTCACTGTATTCTTCATCCAATAGGGGCTGTCTGCAGTAATCAAAGAAGAGAAACATTACATGCTCGCTTCTGTCAAGCGCAGGAGTCTTGCCTTGTTTTGGCACAGTTTTGCCCTTTGGTTCAGTAAAAAGAAGAGAACGCCTACATGGTTTTTACCTTATTTTCAGTTGCATTTGTAATTTTGATTGTTGGCTCCAAATAATAGCTTTAAGTTTATTCACATGCAAATTAAAGATGTAGGTTGCTATAAACAGTCAAATAATAGAGCGATCGCCCACTTTTTCCATTGCCCTTGTATTTTTTTACTCATTCATTTTCTCCTTGGAGATTTCTAAAAACAGTAAAATCTCAGCAAGAGAATCACAACGTTATAAAGGCTGACTTTGTGTAAAAAATAGACTTTAAAATGAAAGAAGTCATGAACTAATCTGATCTTCAGACATATACCTGAAGTCATCCTACTAAAAGCAACCTGTAAGTTTTAGTCGTTTTGCATTAGTCTACAAGAAGCTTAAATTGAAGTCAATCTGTCGTTTGGACAGATGATAAGACTAGGCATGGGTGGGATTAAGATTCTGACGGTATGATAGTCTTGGACAAAAATATCACAGTTTCACGGTATTGTAATTACTGCTCTAAAATATATTCGTTTTAAATATCTGGGTAAAAAAACAACAACTTCTTTCCCTTTTGAACACAAAATATTTTATTTTGAGAAACATTTATTATATTTCAGAACAGTAAATGTGAGGCTAAATAGTTCAAATGAATAATTGACTTCTGCTGTCTTCGATAGATTCAAAAACACTGATTTGTTTATAATATAAAGCGCCATTTTTGGATATCATTTCTGCTGGAAATACTGTTGTCCTTAAAAAAAAAGCGTAATTAAAAAATCTTACACATACATTAGGAACGGTATCGCAGAAAAGTTTGATGGTTTTAAAACCTTGACTTTTCCAAACCACAGTATACCTTGAAAACGGTTATCGTCCCATGCCTAGAAAAGATTCAATGCCTTCAGCGATATGGCACATTTTAAATAAGTTTATTTCAGATAAAAATAGCTAATTAAGCTGCACTCATTTTAATTTAATGAGACTGACTTAAATGTTATACGTTCTGTCAAAAATTGGATTTATTTTGATTTTGTCAGTGCAATTTAACCATATTCATGAAAAGGAGATCCTTTTGTGCATGTGAGAGGTATCGGTCTTACAGTGGCGACAGGTGACATATTTAAAAAGTTGACTTGCAAGGACTGCATGGATGCGCTTTCTGTTGGATAATAATTTTTGTTTTTTGTTCCATTTTAGAGTTTAAGATTTTTTTTCAAATGTCAGAAAATGTGTATATATCATGATGTTAAGTGAAGAAAGCCTGTTGGTTTTTGTAAATGATTGATAAATTAAAAAATTTAGTAAAGTTCAGTTTTCTCAACCCGTATTTTTAATTAAAAAAACGTGCCTTTCTACAAAAAAAAAAATTGGTGTAATCTAGGCCTTAAAGAGTTTTTTTAATGCATTCAACCAATCTCTTGTTAGGTTGGGGCACTTTTAGCTTAACTTAGCATAGATCAATGAATCAGATTAGACCATTAGCATCTCACTCAAAAATATCAAGAAACACTCCACTTTTTAAAAAAATAGGCTCATTTTACAATTCCCAAGAGTAAGGGGTTGATCAATCAATTCTGAAAACACGAGCTGCATCGCGTTGCCTTTTTGCTGACATCAGAAACAAAAGAAGTGCATTTATGTTGCTAGGCAACCACTGTATCAACAGCCTTAATGCTGGAGCGCTTTTTGTTAACTGCAGGCACACAGAGCGCTCTATTAAAAACAGGAGGAGCTGCAGGCCGTTGAAATGCGAGGAATGCTGTGTGCAAAAGCAGTATGCTAAATGCTCTGTAAATAGAATTTTTTTATTTTTTTAAAAAGGTGCCTCTTACTGCAAAAATTAAATGCATCTGGTGTGATTTGGGCCTTACACAGTTGCGTTTTACCATTTCTGAATCCATTCAGCCGATCTCTGTGTCTGGCGGGAAATATTTTAGCTTAGCTTAGATCATTAAATCAGATTGGACCATTAGCATCTCACTCAAAAATCGGAAAATAGGCTCATTTTGCAGTCCCTATAGAGTAGGGGATTGAATCAATTCCAAAAAACGCGAGGCGCATCGCACTGCCTTTCTTGTTGACATCAGAAAGAGTAGTGTGCTGCGTTTTTATGTTGCTAGGCAACCACTGTATCAACAGTCTTAATGTTGTAGTGTTGTGCACTTTTTCCGGACAGAGTTGGCTTTTTTTTAACTGCAGGAACAGAGCACTTTATTAAAAACATGAGGTGCAAAAGCAGTATCCTAAATGTTCACCGTCAAAAGAAAACCATTTTTAAAAAGTTGCCTCTTACTGCAAAAGATAAATCCATTCGGTTTGATTTGAGCCTTAAACAGTTTAATTTTACCACATCTTTATCCATTCAGCCAGTCTCCAGGTCTAGCTGGGACACGTTTAGCTTAACTTAGCATAGATCATTGAATCAGATTAGACCATTAGCGTTACACTCAAACATCTCGAGGAACAGTCCACTTTTTCGAAAAAAAGGCTCATTTTACAATCCTCCAGAGTAAAGGGTCAATCAATCAATTCTGAAAACACAAGCCGCATCACACCGCCTTTTTGTTGATGTCAGAAATAAAATCAATGCTGGAAAAATAAGTCTTAATGCTGGAGCGCGTGACGTCAGGCACTTTATCTGGACAGCGTTGACTTTTTTAACTGCAGGAAAACAGGTGCATCCGGTGTTTCTGAATCCATTCAGCCAATCTCTGGGTCTGATCTTTTAGCTTATCTTAGCATAGATTATTGAATCGGATTAGACCATTAGCATCTCACTCAAAAATGTCACAAAAAAAGAGATCCTTTTTCTGTTTAAAGCTTTACACTTCTGTTTCATTGTTTACTAAGACAGACTTATTTGGATTTTGGAAAGTTGCTATTTTTTAAACTGATATGAATAGGAACTATAATCTCATTCAGGTGTAATAATCAAGGAACTTTGCTGCTGTCCCATGGCTGCAGCAGATGCAATGACATTATGCAGATTGAAACTGGTGGTTTAAGTGTAGGGCTTGGTGATGGAGACTATTTTCAGGCACTGTATAGTATAACTGTGCCTGCGTTATAATGTAAATTTAAATCAGTCAGTAATCAGGGTTGTTTCCATACTCTAAGGCTAACTCTGTGATTGTTTACATGACTTTAATAAGGCAATTGACAAATTTGCATTACTTCTTCAATAGTAATATCAACCTTGTGATCTGCAACCTATAACATTTCCAAAGTAAACTTTCCAACACTGCTCCCAGGCATGCCATAAAAGTAAAGTTTGCGTGAGATGTCGCAAAGTGACTTTAGTAACCCCAGCTCGAAGGAAGACAGAAATCTCCATAATGTATGTTCCCATCATCTCCTCTCAAGAAAAGTGCATCCAACACCTGCCTCCAAACAACAACAGCAACACTACAAACAGATAAAGGGCGCTTTTTACACGGCAATCAAATACAGCTGTTGCACATTATGGATGAGAGTATATAAACGTTAAATCAAAAAGCATCTATTTTTAAGCGTCTCATTTACATGCCAGACAAAGCCGACAGCTGTTGTTTTTAGTTTCCTTTGTCAAGTTAGAAAACTTCGCACATCTAATCTCACAGTTTAAAGTCTAATTTATTCTCTTGTGTTTATTCTAATAGCACGTCAAGCCTATACTGACTGCTTTTGCAAAAAACTTGCCCATTTCGGAGGTTTGTCAGTCACAGTGACAAACAATTGACATGCTACACAACTGCACCTGACATTTTTCTCCACATAAACTACTGCAATGCACTGAATTACCATTTAACGGGTGAAGAACCATATAGAGCAAGGGTGTTTGAACTTATTCTTATGCAGGGCCAAAAATCAAACTGATTAATATGAAAGCCCGTTTCCGCCACTGAACGATAAAAAAAATATAAGAAAATCTAAGAAAAATATAATAGTAATGATAAAAAAAATGTATAAATATATATATAAAAAAAATCAAGTCAGAATTTCGAGTTATAGTAAGATTTCTGAGTTATAAAGTCGCAATTGCGAGGTATAAAGTTGCAATTCCGAGTTATTAAGTCGCAATTCCGAGTTATAAAGTCAGAATTCAGAGTTATTAAGTCGCAATTCTGAGTTATAAAGTCAGAATTATAAAGTTATAAAGTCTGAGTTTCAGAATTAGTTAATTAAAATTTCCTTTTTTATTTTTGTTGGTCATATAAGTTTCTTCTTATACAAGTTTTTTTTTTTTTCTCGCTTAAACATAAAGCCTGAAACCTGAGCTGGTGTACTTTTCTAATGAAATTAAGTAATACTGGCCTGAAACATTACTGAGCAGAAAGGAACTCTTTCCCGGCACAAATCACAAGAGACTACAGGGAGATTGTTTTATGTTTTCAGACTAAAAGCTGCTGCTGTCAATACTGATTGGTCAAAGAAGTGGTTTGACTTGTTATTATTGTTTTTTTATATGGATATAGACTTTATACAGATCAAACTGACAAAAATATTAAGTTAAACGTATCATAACTTTCAGTCAGTTGAAACTTGTATAACAATATGTAAACACTTCATGACTTTTTGACATAATATTTTACAGTGTACTGTGTGTTTCATTCAGATGGGCTCATACTGTACAATACCTATGCCCTAACCCCTTCGAAGAGTTTACCCTCAGGACTGAGGGCCTCAAAGATATTAAAACACGCTTTTCACACCAATCAATGTCCCTGCTCAATGGATAATTGTATACCAAAGTGTACTGTCAGTTGCATCCTTCAAAATACAGAAAGTCCCTTTGAAATGGCCAGCTCTGAGCACTTAGAATGACACTTCAGTATGGCGACCGTAAAGATTTCACTCTAAATTGCCCTACAGAGGGAAATGTATCCTGTTTGGATGGCAAAGAGAGACTGAAATGGTACCATGTCTGATTTGACAACAAGACACACATCTTCTGGCTCCATTATCAGCTTTTAAAAATCACTTATGACTGGTAGCCAATCAGCTGGGGAAACCATAATAATTGAGGCTTGGATTCCAACACACTGTTAAACGGCTGACCAATCACAACAGACTTGGCCATGATCTAAGTGAAGTTTATTTATAAACTAATTTCGAGAGGATCACGTGCTTATGATTGACTGCGGCTGATCCCGCATTAGCTAACGCATGATCCACCAATCAGACGATTCCTAAATCGCTATAAATAACCAGAGTATCTTACCTTATGGCCATCTTAGTCTTTAAGAATCCCCTCTTCCACCCCTACTCATCTCCTTCCTAAACAGAGGGGGACACGGAAGCCCAGCGATTAGCACCGTTGCCTCACAACAAGAATGTCACTCGTTCAAGTCTTTACCTGGCCAAGTTGGCATTTCTGTGCAGAGTTTGCATGATCTTCCTGTGTTTGCGTGGGTTTTCCCCAGGCTCTCCAGTTTCCTCCTACAGGCCAAAAACATGTAACATAAGTAAATTGACCAAACCAAATCGACACCATAGACGAGCGATTAATCAACAGTATTTTTTTCCATAGTTATTCATAATTTGCATTCACTATTAACAATCAGGGGAGTTCTCGAGATCTACCTGAGCTCAAACTCCCCTCTCGCCCTGCAAACTAAAGGTAGCCCCGGGCTCGAGGATCTCATGGGCTCAGGTCTCTATCCCGGGACAGCATGCCAAACACACTTATAATCAATCATCAGCTAAGTGTGAAATCTTGAACCAATCCAAAAAGAGTAGGTTCACAGAAATGCACACACTGTAAAAAATCCAACTTACAAATTGTTAACTCAATTCAAAATTGTAGGTTGGGTGGACATATTTTGAGCAAAGTGTTGAGTTTACTTTTAAAAACGATTTAACGGAACTAGAACTGGTTTGTTCAATGAAAATAAATACATAAGTTGAAGAGACTTTACATTTTGAGTTGATCACTGGAGTGTTTACTTCCTGCCTTTGCGCATGCTCAGTCCGTCTTCGTGGCATTTTGCACGAGGTGTCTTCTCATTAGCAGCAGCTGCCATCGCCTGATTCAGGTAAGCTTTGTTTTAGATTTAGTGTCATAATTAACCTAAAATCATGCAAATCTAAAGTAAAATGTAATGTTATGCTCCCAATAAACTATTTTAAGTTGTGTGGGGATAATTTCTGACAAGCTCTGTCTGTTCTTTAACGATCTGTGAAGTTCGCTTCATTTGAAGGACTATTTTAATTCGCTTGTTAAACTGGAAGGGAATATAGCAAAATATATGGTGGGCACGTTTATAAAGAAATGTGGAGTGTTCACGTTAGTAAAATTAAGTGTATTTTAGTAGATTTTGCTTTGTAGACAAAGTCATGTAGTGCATTACCATTCGTCTGTTCTGAATATCATTTCTGATATTGCCAGACTTTAAGTACTGCAGGCCTACAACAAGGAATCGTCCGGTATTCAAGGGATTAAACCAGCCATTTCAGTTAACTTTAAAAAAATTATTTGGCACGACTTCAACCACTGATGTTGAGTAAACTCAAAATTTCTTTGTTGTTAAGAGTTAGTGACTCAACTTTTTATTTTTTATAGTGCAGTTCACAAAGACATAATCCCTTTATGAGTGCATTTTGACTAAATTAATAGACGTAAACCTGTATGTTTTGTAAGAGACTCCATAAAAACTCCATGAAGCTTTGAAGTATCATTTTAGAGAGCACGTTTGAGCCTTTGACGTCGCTGCCTTGCTTTAATATACATTTCAAGTCATTTAAATGCAGGAAACCAGCATGATAATGTGTGATTACACAACCACTGTGAATAGACCTGATGTTTGGGGTGCATTTACTGAGGAAAAGCAAAGGAATTGGCTTCTGTTAGCAATAAATACAGTGAAAGAATACACCTGGACTGATACTGCTCTCTGTAGACACTAAACGGGATACTTCCATCCTCCTTTAAGCTTCTCTGATGACACTTAATGTTATCCATTTGTTGTCTGAATTATCACAGGAACTTTAGGATGCATAATTTACGTGAATCATTTAATATATAATATGCAAATATAGAGATATTTCAAATTCGACACTTTAACTTACCTGTCTGAAAGCTGAGTTGATGTTTACTTGAACCATTAGGGTTGGAAATTTTAAAGAGATGTTAACACAGAAGACATTTTAACGAAGGAGTCTGAGTTTCTGTAAAATAAAATAACTCTTTAAGTGTTTCGGATGTCCGGTGTGACTGTGCTTTGGTGAGGAGTTAATCTTAAAGAAAAGAAAGCAGCTGCTGCCATCTAGCGGATTTATAATGACTTTGCTATCTGACTGTCAATAAACGTTGTAGGTCAATCAAAAACTGAATATTTTCGGTTTGTTTACTCTCCCTTCGGAAATGCAGGTGACTTTATTTCCTCAGAAGAGCAATGAAGAATATTTTTATCTGAAACCAGGACCTGGAACATTCCTACACTGAAAAAAGGATAGCCGATGACAAAAAGTCATGTCAACAAATGTTTTCATGTTACTCTAACTTATTTTGATACGTGAATCAGGTTTCAACGCATTTTTTAAGTTATACGAAGTTTAACTTGATATTTTAAGTGAGTTTGATTGATGTAAGATTGATGACTTGACAAATTTATTTCCCAGGTAGCAAAGAATTCTGGCCCAGATTTAGCACTAGCATACAGCATTTGGGCCAAACATGGTCCGGTTTTGTCAGAGGTGTCACCATCTTTAAGGCGGCACACAAGACTTTGGTCAGATGTAAAAGATAGTATTTGGCCCAGATGTTAAAAAATTGATATGTGGGCCACATACATTTAGCCTATCTTGACCCACATTTAAATAATTTTTGAGTAGCTCTACCAATCAGGTCACTTTGAGTATGCCCAAAAAGTATGCCCAAAGTGCAATAATTCATGGGTTTATCAGTTTAATTGCAGTCGTGACACACCAACATATTTGGCCAATTTCAGGCCCAGTTATGAATTATTAAATTGGCTGAGACTTGGCCCAGATTTGGTCCATGTTTGGCCCTTGTCTGGATGTCAGACTTGGTCCAGTGATGAAACGTAATTCACTGCAGCATGTGGGCCTAATAAAACCTGATTGTATGGGCCAGAAAATATGCAGACAAAGCAAAATTAATAAGTCCTGATATCATTTAAATCCAGTCTAAACTGTCCTACAACCGTCTGGAATGTGAGCTTCTTTTTAAATAACCACAAATTAACAAACACAACCCACATAGCAAAATTTCTCTGGTCCACACAGTCAGCTTTAACTTGACCCACATGCCGCAGTGAATTACGGTACATGACTGAACAAAGTCTGGCTCCTAAGAAAAAGCCAAACATCGACCATATCTGACCCAGGTCTAAGCCACGTTACTGGGCCTGAGCTATGGCACATGAATGGACCTTATATGGAAGGCAGATTGATCCCGTCATGTACTGTAATTCACAGTGACATGTGGGTCAAGTTAAAGCTGATTGTGTGGGCCAGAGAAATTTAGCTATATGGGTAGGTTAAATCTAGTTGCAACATACAGGAAAGAATAGATTCATAATCAAATAATTAAATCTGGATTGTTTTCTGGATTAAAATGACAGCATTAGAGGATGCAAACAGGAAGATGGAAATTACTGTGTATCGAAATATTTCTTTATTTAAAAAAATATTTGAAAGGATTTTAAATGTGGTTCAAGACTGGCCAAACTTACGTGGCGCACAGATCAATTTTGAACATCTCGGCCAAATACTACATTTGATATCTGGCCCATGTCTTGTCTGCCACCTTAAAGACAGTGCCACCTCTGCCAAACCTGGGCCATGTTTAGCCCACATGCTTTATGCCATTGCCGGATGAATGCCTCTATGCCAAATCTGGGCCAGAATTCGTTGCTACCTGGGAAGCTTACACTCAGCTGGTTTTGTTTGTTTGTTACTTTTTGTATAGGTTAAGTATGTACTTAAGCATAAGGGCCTAGCATAGTTTGCTCCATTATCATTGAACTCTTTTTTAAAACAAGGGGTGCTTTTGGAAAAATATAAATAAAAGAAGGAGGGACAGAGCAACAAAGTTTTTGTCCGGAGCTTCTGTTTATTCTGCAAAAAAGTCCAGTAAACTATTGAAACTTTAACGAAACCGAGTCAATTCTTTGCTCAATTTGAAAGATTGTTGATAAGCCTTTACATGACCACTTTGAAAAGCAACATCACAATAAACCTGGTGTCAGAAAATTCCAAGAGAGATATTTGGATATTAATTAAAATTTAAGTAAAACAATTTAATCTAAATTAAATTTTTACTCTAAATTTGAATTTAAAGTAAAATAGTTGATTAGTAAAATGATTTATTTATTAATAAAATATAATAACTTTGAATGTAATTTGAACTTTAAAAAAATTCACTATGCCATACACTCTCAGAAACAAAGGTACAAGAGCTGTCACTGGGGAGGTACCTTTTCAAAAGGTACATATTTATACCTGAAGGGTCCATATGGGTCCATATTACTCCCTAAATGTATCTAAAAAGTTCCTTTGAGGTACCATTATGGACCCCTTCAGGTGCAAATATGTACCTTTTGAAAAGGTAACACCCCAGTGACAGCTCCTGTAGCTTTATTTCTGACAGCGTAGCGCAACAGAAATCTGCATATCAAAATGATTTCTTGAGTATTTATGTTTAAAAATCAGCTTTGAATCATGGAAATAAATTATATTTTAAATATGTATTCACATAGAAATCAATTATTTCAAATTGGAATAATAATTTTATTATATACAGCTTTTATTGTATTTTTGGTGACTTAAATGCAGCTTTGGTGAGCAAAAGAGACTTAAAATTAAATTACTTTAAATTACTGATTTATATCAGAATTTCCAAACTCTATTCTGGTAGAATGTATGTACAATTTACATATTATTTATTATTTAAAGTAGTTAGCATTTATATTTTGTTTTAAATGTGATATTTTTGCTAAATAACAATATTACTAAGCCAGACTTCTAAGATTTATTCTAATCTTCATTTAATATCAATTTTATTTGAATAAATTAAACAGCTCCTGAACCAGTTAGTGGGCGTATCCTACAACCAGTGGGCGGAGCTCTGTTCGCTGACAGTGACATCATTGTCAGTTTGGTGTAACTAAAGGATGAAGTAGACATGCAGAGAAGAAGAGATGAACACATAAAATGACCTTTGATTATCAGTTCATGGACTCCTGCAAAGAGAAGACAGAGGTAAGAATTCATAATGCAAATATATAGGTTTATTATTAGCAGGATCACAGTTATAAACTGAAGGGGTTTAAACATAGCTTTGCAGGAAATCTGATAATCCCCTACTAAACGAGCTCATGATGAGGATTTGTGCATTATGTTATGTGTTATTTTGTTTTTATTAGTAGTAAATTGTGTCGTGCTTGATGAACAAAGCACTATTATGATGATTATTGTGGTTTTAATTATATTTTAAGTGGTCAAATGTGATTTATTGTTTAATTAGTATAAAATCTTGTCATGTTTGATTAACAAAAAGTTGTTTAATTCATTATAAATGTGTATATAAATCAATAAATATGTGCATTTATCAATTAAAACTATTTCATACTTTCTAAATAATATGTTTATATATAGGTTATATATATATTTACACTGAAAAAAACATGATAACATCTAATTAATTAATTAAAAGTAATCAAAAATAAAAGTAAATTACTATTACTATAATTACGATCTTATATCATGTACAATTAACTTGTCAATATCATGTCAAATTTACTTAATGTTTAACCTAACATTACTAAATAAATTAAGTAAAAGTTCATTCATTATCTTTAATTTTGTGTCTATATTTATTTAAACTAATCAATTAATGTTAATTTTACAAGAAAAAACATTGCTTTTAACTAAATGAATTTTATATTAGTTAAAAATTAGTACACTTGGTGTAACTTAATTTAATTCATTTATTAGTATAAAACCTTGTCATGATCATGATTATTTAGCGAAGAAATATCATAATAGTATTACAGTTTTGGTTTTAGTTCATTTTAAATGTGAATTTACATTAATATACATACAACTGATTCATTATTTAATGAATAATAATTTTGTACTGCAGTTATGGTTTAAAAACAAGCAGGTTTCTAAATATGTGTGTATTGTTCATTTGATAGAAGAAGAAAAAAACAGTCCCATCTGCCAGAGCAGACATGAGAGTTGGATTGGTGGGTTACACGCGACCTCCTTTGTGACAAAACAACAGTTCAGGTGACCTTCGCGACCTCCGAAGCCCCTCTGACCACCCTGAGCAGGACAAAGGTTGTGGGAACAGGACACCTCCAGCATCTGCTTGCTTTAGATAATGAGTCTCTTTAATGAAATCATCGAGCCAAGATATGTTCATATTTAGGCAGTTTAGTTTGATTATACCACTCTGATGAGATTGCATATTTGGGGGTTTGACTGAAATATGAACAAAATATGAACCAAATAACTATAAATGAGCTAAACAGATATTTATGGTCATGATAATAACCATAAAAAGATGTGTAGCTACATTAAAAACAAACTCATCAGTCATTGTCATTATTATAAAGACTATTTTGAGGGATGTAAACAATAACACTGGTCTTGGTGCAGCTACTAAGAGTCCAAAAAGTTCCTCATATTGATAAATAACGTTATGACAGCTGTTATAACATCAAGTTATGATAGAAATACCTCTATACAGATATGAAATAGTTTGATAAGCAGGAAATGTTCATGGGCCAGTGACATCACCACATTGAAATAGATGTTTATAGTCTATAGAAGATCAGAGTTTGACATCAAAGGGTCTATATACTGATTTATATACTGTATATTCTGTTTGTTTGCACATATGTGAAGTCATTTATTCATTTTCCTTCAGCGTAGTCTCTTATTTATCAGGGGTCACCACAACGGAAGGAACCGCCAACTATTCCTGCATATGTTTTAAGCAGAAGATGCCCTTCCAGCTGCAACCCAGTACTGGAAAACACCCATACACATTCTCTCTCTCTCACACACACACACACACACACACACGTAAACCTACAGCGGGGGGAAACCGGAGCACACGGAGGAGACCACGCCAACACGGGGAGAACATGCAAACTTCACACAGAAATGCCAACTGACCCAGCAGGGACTAGAACCAGCGACCTTCTTGCTGTGAGGTGACACTGTTCCTGCACTCTGAAAAGTGTGATATTTCAAAATCAACTTGGGTAAAATATGGGTACATTTGGTCTATAAATTGATAAGTAAATTAATAAACTAATTAGTGATTGGTTGTCTATATTTCACCCAAATTTAATTTGAAATAACCCAGAATTTGTGTAGGTTGTTTAAATCTAAAGACCGATCAAAACAATGTGACAAAACAGCAGTGTTTGAAACACTAATGCACATTAAAAGATCATGCAAACGAATATTTCAGGTATGAATGGTTTGCTAGATAATGTGTGTGTGTGTGTGTGTGTGTGTGTGTGTGTGTGTGTGTGTG
>CAIGQQ010005632.1:1080766-1091907 GCA_903798035.1 Danio albolineatus | reverse complement strand
ACACACACACACACACACACACACACACACACACACACACACACACAGATATATGTATATTTCAGATTTTTTAAAACACACACATTAGTTCTCATTGTTTTCCTTTTGCAGTCAGGAATTCAAAGAATTCACTTCCGTTTAAGACATAAATGCAAATGAATGGAAGTGGCCACACCTCCCAGAAAGTCTGACTAATCATCAGGAAAATTAATGAAGTACTTTACTGTGTGAAGAGTCACACAGAAGAATTTCAGTCACACGCAACAAAAAAAAAAAACAGCAGAAATGGTTAATTTCATCTTAATAAGACTAATCTTAAATAGTTTTAGATTTTGTTTTCATGTTTTTAAAAGTTTATATGACCCCACTGTGTGTGTGTGTGTGTGTGTGTCTGTGTGTTTAATGTAATTGTTATTTAGAATGCAGCCAAAAGATCGGAGCTGCTAGATTTTCAACATGTTTTTTCACCACCTTCTCCGAAATTGCATGAAAGTAAGTGGCTGTTTAACTGGGAGAGGAACAAAGTAAACATTCTACTAACATAAACAGTGTGGATCTAATGTGAATGTCATTTAGAATGCAACTCTCAAAAGTCTTCATGTCAACGTGTCAAGATTGTGCCACACATGACCGACATGTTACTGGAGAGATTATTCATTCATTCATTCATTCATTTTCTTTTCGGCTTAGTCCCTATTATTCCGGGGTCGCCACAGCAGAATGAACCGCCAATTTATCCAGCATTTTTTTTTATGCACCGGATGCCCTTCCAGCTGCAACCCATCTCTGGGAAACATCCACACTCATACACTACGGACAATTTAGCTTACCCAATTCACCTATACCACATGTCTTTGGACTTGTGGGGGAAACCGGAGCACCCGGAGGAAACCCACGGAACCACGTGAACATGCAAACACAGAAATGCCAACTGACCCAGCCGAGGCTCGAACCAACGACCTTCTTGCTGTGAGGCGAATGTGCTACTCACTACGCCACCGTGGCGCCCTGTTACTGGAGAGATTAGAGCTGCTAGAATTACAGCATGTGATTTCACCAACTTCTCCCAAATTTCATGAAAGATTGTGTGATTTTCGCCTTCTTCATAGACTTCATAGAATTCTGTTTTGCTCGTATCTTAAATAAGTGTATCTTAACGCCTGAAACTTGAAGGAGCAGCAGGTGATTGTTTTCAGATACCATTTTTGTTGTGCTGGTTGAAAGTCTCTTCATATTCCGATATTACTGATTAATAGGGCCACACGGAATCTGCGCATGCAGATTCCTGCAGATTCCCACAGAATTTTAGCCCATCATTGATTCTGTTTAGTTACTGGTATAAATGTGTATACATTTATATTTATTCAGTTTTTTTAATTAATTACAGTAATATTATTGACTAATATGAAAATATTCATATGATTTATTAACAATACAGTTTGCAAAGTACAATTTTCTGTTGTTTAGTAAATATTTTATATGAGAGACTTGCTTTTTTTACAAAATAAAGCGGATCTAATTGGATCCACATTGTAAACATTAAATAAAAGTTAAAAAGGTATTACTTTATATTTTATATATTAAGTTTTTAGTTATGATACTCCCAAAATCATTCCACATAAATCCGCAGATTTTTAACAAAATACTCCGCAGAAATAGCAAAAAATGTCCGCAGATTCCGTCTGGCCCTACTGATTAATGAATGTGTTTATATGTATTTTTATATTCTGGGTGAGGCATAAAACTAAAAAAAATGTTCGTCCAATTAAATATTATCGGGCCGACATCTCCCATAATTCTGATAAGTAGCCCAAACTGTCTGTCAAAAAATGTAGATTTGTGCATCTCGGTTCATGTAGATTCGCCATCACGTAGATTCGCCAATAAAAAACAATTGCTGAATTAAAAACTTATTGCTAAATTAAAAATCCTGAATCAATTTTGGAGTGCACGCTGGAGGATGACCACGACCTTATGTTTCCGATCTGACGCATTTCTTTGAAAACACTAAACAATTATGATTTATGACAATGCACCTTTTTTTCAAGCTCAGCGCAAGCCACAGCGGGAAAGCAGATTTGAATTTAACAGCTGATGATATGATGAGTGCGTATTAAACAAATCTACACGCTAATAACAAACTTTTCAGTTCTGGGTGAACTAACCCTTTAAAAAGTTTTGTTTCAGTTCTTTTGAATCAAAGTCTACTTAACTCGAAGTCAAACCCATAATTACACACTAAAAAAATCCGGGGTTATTTTTTCTACCCAAATGTTGGGTTGAGGCATTTGGGTAATTTTTGGGGGTTATTTTCAGAGTCTTTTGGGTTGTGTTATGTAACCCAAACTTGGGTTATTTTCTGGGTAATCATTTCTAAAACTTGAATCAATACCCTAGCACCACACAGGCACATCAACCCAGCTCCTTGGGTCAAATCAATGTAGTTCATAATTTGTATGTTGTTTTGCATGATCTCTAAGGTAAAGCGTATTTACAGAGTGTAATGTGCTGAAAAAAATTAATGGAACAAAAAATAAATAAAGCTAATACAATATTCACCTGTTTGTTTTTTATGTGGTTAATGATTTTAAAAGAAAGCTAAAAATTACATTTGAAAATATAACCCATTAATTAAGTCAAACTATCCTGTTATTTAAGTAAAAATAACCAATTATTGGGTAGAAAAAAACAACCAATTTTTGGGGTTAAAAATAATAACCCAATTACTTGGGTTAATTTAACCCCTGATGTGTTCTGTCCTATATTTACCCACCAATAGGGTTAAAAACAACCCAATTTGAGTAGTTTTTAACACTGTGTTTTTTAGAGTGTATAGGCAGTAAAATAATTAACAACATGACAGAAATATGAAGTGAATACCTGCCACCATGTGTAGATGTGATCTGGAAGAGCGCTGTTGCAGAGGGACAGCAGCGGCGGGACGTCCCTTCTGAATCGTTCGGTGAACCACTTGTCTTTACTGGCAGCCAAACATCGCTCCATACACGCACAGGCTTCTTCACGAAAGAAATGCTCCACTATGCTGTTGTTCATCACGTTCTTCACAAAGTCTTTGTAAGGAACGTTATTGATGGTTACTGTACAGATGGTGGTGCTCAGCAGAACGGTGAAGATGGTCTTCATATGTTTTCTACCACACATGATTTGATCCGTCTGTGGGACTTTCGTTTAGGTGATTCCTCGTCAGATAGTGTGATAAACTACAATGGAAATAAATTATTAATGAATGACATGTTTAAAGGAATAAAGACAACAAGAGTGGCTTTCTTACTGCGCCAGTAGTTTATAAATCGAGATTTATTAAATGATTTCAAGAGGAGCACGTGATTATGATTGATCACAGCTGGTCCTGCATCATGATCCACCAATTGTCTCCATCACCAGCGATCTAGCAGCTAGAGACACACACACACACACACACACACACACACACACACACACACACACACATCTCATGAACTACAAATCTGCCTGTAAACGGACTACAAATCCAGTCATGCAACACACACACACACACTCCTGCTCCAAGTCACCATTGATTAGACTGTCACAGCTGAAGCTGCTTCTGGACTGATTACCGCACTATATAAGCAGCACAAACACACACACAGTCATTGCTGAGTCTTGTTCCCATTAAACATTAGACGTCTGACGGATGTGCAGATTATGTCTATATTACATCTGTCGGTCAAAGACCAATTCTGCACGCATACAAGACGTGCAAACTAGGTCCGCAATTTCGACATCTAACCCAGACCCCATTTGGACGTCAATATGTAGTTCAACATTTGTATTTCGAGAGTAGGTCACTTTTTGGACGTCAAAAATACATAGGCAGCTGCCATTTTATGAAATTAATGAATGTATGAAATTAATGTATGTCATTTATTTATGAAAAAATATAAACATTGTTGATATCAACAACGTATTAATCGTAAATTAACATTACAACGCGTTTTCTTGTCTAGTGTTTAGATCCTTGCCTTGCTTTTTTATTTATCCCTGTCTGCTACCTGCCTTGTTGACCTTTTGCCTGTTACTTCGACTACGATTCTGGATTCCTGTATACATCTGATGATGTATGATGACCACTGCTTTACTGACTTCACAAATAAATCTGCGATTGGATCCTCAGCTCCGTTGTCAGTGTCACTCCCCGCGTTACACTAATAAGATGATTCCTAACTCACTATAAATAGCCAGAGTTTCCTACTACAGTTATTTTCGCCTTGAAGAATCCCCCCATTCACTACTACTCCTCCACCTATCCTCCATAGGGTGGCACGGCGGCCCAGAGGTTAGCACTGTTGCCTCATGGCAAAAACGTCACTGGTTCAAATCCTTAACAGGCCAGCTGTCGTTTCTTTCTGAAGTTTACGTGTTCTTCCCTTGCTCGTGTGGGCTTCCTCTGGGACTCTTCTGTGAATTGATCAATCTAAATTAGCACTATAGTCGAACTCTTATCCAGTATATCTCTACTAGGGGTGCAATGGTTCAATCTACTTACGGTTCAGTATGTATCACAGTTTTAGGGTCACGTTTCTGTAGGGTACGGTATGTGCGGTCATTTTTAGAAAAAAAAATGACTATAGAAAAATTCAAAGAACAATATACATATTTATTAGGTAACAAATGCCTGACAACGCAACAGGCTTTATACAAATGACTATACATATGACAACGCATTTATATCATTGCAGAGAGCTCCGTTTCACTTGTCAGCACCATCAAAGTACACGAAACTTCAGCAAAGAGAGAGTTCTCGAGACCTACCTGAGCTCAAACTCCCCTCTCGCCTTGCAAAAGGGGAGGGAGCCCCGAGCTTAAGGATCTTATGAGCTCAGGGCTCTCTCCCAGGACAGCCTGCCAAACTCGTTTTATAATCAATCATCAGCTATGTGTGAACTCTTGAATGCTGTTTAATAGAGCAAAGAGAATGAATGAATGTTTGTTTGTGCTTTTGTCTACAGAGTTTATAGTACTGACTCTCTAACAATCTGAATAGAAATGACACTTTTATTAAAAACTCAATAAAAGTGATACACTTATACATATTGGTGGATTATAAGTATCACAATAAAAGATTCCAAACACTACATTTCTTACCAAACATAGTTATTGATTTCTTAATTAATTGTTTCTTTATTATGTAGAAAACGTAACCTACTTTAGTATTGTATTAAACTTTTTTTTGTTAAACTTAGTTACTCATTTCATTCCATATTGTTAACAAAATGTAAAACGCAAATCATAACTAGGGCCAGACATAATCTGCAGAAATTTTTTGCTATTTCTGCACAGAATTTTGTAAAAAAATCAGAAGAGTTATGTGGAAGGATTTTTGGGTGCATCATAACTAAAAACTAAATAAAAAAAAACAAACCTTTATAAAGATTTATTTAATGCTTACAATACAATTAGATCCACTTACAGTATTTGGTAAACAAAGCAAGTCTCTCATGTAATAAATCTACTAAAACACAGAAAATATTACTTTACAAACTGTATTGTAAATAAAGCATATGAGCATTTTCATATTAGTCAATATTATTTCTGAAATTACCTAAAAGACTGAATAAATATAAATTTACACACATTTACACAAGTAAATAATCAGATGGGCTAAAAATCTACGGATTTCTGCGCACAGCGGATTCCATGTGGCCCTAACTACTTGTAAATAGCTGTAACTGTATTATACACAGTAATATGGATGATAACACTTTAGAATAACAATAAAGCACCCTTACTTTGTTTAAGGTTTCTGTAATCTAAAAAAAAAAACCTAAAATACTTTTATTTCTTATTTATACTGTTTAAAACAGACAACAATATTGCACATGATTCATATAGATGTATACATAACATGTACAGTTGAAGTCAGAATTATTTAACCCCCTTTGAATTTTTTTTTCTTTTTAAAATATTTCCCAAATGATGTTTTACAGAGCAAGGAATTTTTATGTCACAGTATGTCTGATAATATTTTTTCTTTTGGAGAAAGTCTTATTTGTTTTATTTCAGCTAAAAAAAAAGCAGTTTTTAATTTTTTAAGAACCATTTTAAGGTCAAAATTATTAGCCCCTTTAAAACTATCTTTTTTCGATAGTGTACAGAACAAAACCTCAATACAATAACTTGATTAATTACCATAACCTACCTAGTTTACCTAATTAACCTAGTTAAGCCTTTAAATTTTTTTTAAGCTGTATAGAAGTGTGCTGAAAAATATCTAGTCAAATATTATTTACTGTCATCATGGCAAAGATAAAAGAAATCAGTTATTAGAAATGAGTTATTAAAACTATTATATTTAGAAATGTGTTGAAAAAATCTTCTCTCCATTAAACAGAAATTGGGGAACTAAATAATTCAAGGGGGCTAATAATTCTGACTTCACTGTACATCTAAAATATCTATATATAATTATCCGTTTATAATTTCATCATTGATTTCTAAACCACAAACAAACAAAAAAAATCGCCTGTGTGTTTGCTCACACTTGGCAAGCAAAGCTCATTCTGATTTTGATCAAAAGAAGATTATATAGTTTCAACCACAAACATCGTCATTGGATCAAAACTTATTCAAACAAATGATAAATTAAACATCTGTCATTATCAACACACAGAAGTGAATAAAACAACTACTTACATTTCTTGTCTATATAAAAGTGTCCTGACTGCAATCCAGTGATGCCTGCATGCCTGTCAAACGCAGATCTGATTGTGTAGGAGGACTTTACTGTCTACTGGTTAGCCCTGTAAAACAAACAACCCACTCCGACTTCTCTTTCAAATCAGTGACGTGTACAGTACATTGAGCTTTTATTATTATTATTATTATTATTATTATTATTATTATTATTATTATTATTATTATTATTATTATTATTATTAATAAAATAACCATTTATTTAGAATTGGAGCATTTCAATGATCACTATCAAAAACCTAAAATTGAAGAAAATGGAAAAAGTTTGATGTTTGATCAACACCATTGTTTTTTAAAATGATTATATATCATTCATTTTACTTTCCAGCCGCAACCCAGTACTGGGAAACAACCATACACTCTCAGCCACACACACTTATACACTACAGCCAATTTAGTTCCTATAGCGCTTGTGTTTGGACTGGGGGTGAAACCAGAGCACCCATGCGAACCCATGCGAACACGGGATGTTGAATACATACATCTATAGATTTCGAAACAGAGTTAAAGTCAATTATTAGCCCTTCTGTTAAAATATAATTCTTTTATTTTTTTCCTCAAGCGCTGTTTAAGTGCGAGAAGATATTGTTCAGCACATTTCTAAACATAATAGTTTTAATAACTCATTTCTAACAACTGATTTCTTCTATCTTTGCCACGATGACGTACATAATATTTTTCAAGATACTAGTATTCAGCTTAAAGTGACTTTTAACTAGGTTAATTTGGTTAACTAGGCAAGTTAGGGTCATTGTTTATCAGTGGTTTATTCTGTAGCCAACTGAATAAATACTGCTTAAGGGGGCTAATAATTTTGACCTTAAAATATTTTTAAAAATGCAAAGACTGCTTTTATTCTAGCCAAAATAAAACAAGTATGGGTGGCGAATATGAGAAATTCATCTACTCTCGCAGAGCTTTTAAACTGGCTTCACTTGATGACAGATATCTGAAAAGTCTTTCGCTTTCGCATTGTTTATTTAAAAAATGTTTTTAGTAGTTCTAGTAAACTACTTCAGGATATGCAGTTGAAGACCGGTCTAACGCCTACATTGTCGTTCTACATTTGTCTATATTTATCTGCATTGTCATTGTCGCCCATGACATGGGAGAGAGAGCCCAGCTAACAAATTTAGGTTGTGAGAACGTTCTCATAATGTTATCTGTAACGTTCCGAGAATGTTGAAATGTCCAGTTTGCTTAATGTTACTAGAACGTTTTTTTAATGTTAGCATAATGTCCTTACAAAGTTTTTAAAACCTAAATTTCCACCAAAATATATTGTTCTAAGAACATTTATTTTTAACGTTCCAATAACGTTGAAATGTCCAGGTGCTTAATGTTGCTAGAATGTTTCTTTATGGTTAGCATAACGTTCTTACATCGTTCATAAAACCTACGATGAGAACGTTCATCAAGTACAAATATTGTCCTGAAGACTTTCCAAAAACTTTGTTATAAGAACGTTTTTCATTAACATTATGAGAACGTTCATTAAGTACAAATATTGTCCTGAAGACGTTCCAAAAACTTTGTTATAAGAACGTTTTTCATCAACATTAAGAGAACGTTCAAGTACAAATATTGTCCTGAAGACGTTCAAAAAACTTTGTTATAAGAACGTTTTTTTAACGTTACAAGAACATTAACAACTTTATGAGAACATTCTAAAGTTGTTCCATTGATAACGTTCTGTGCTAACATTTTCACAACTTTTAAAAAACGTTAGTGAATGTTCTGGGAACGTTCCCTGTTAGCTGGGAGCTTGCCCTCATCCCTGGAGGGTGCACCTGGACTGGCGACCACTGGAGGGCACTTCACGCTGGTTCAAGTCCAGGCTAAACCAGTTGTCTGCATTTCTGTGTAGAGTTTAAATGTTCTGCCCGTGTTGGTTTGGGATTCCTCAGGATGCTCAAGTTCCCCCCACAGTCCAAACATGTGCGCTATAAGTGAACTGAATAAACTAAACTGGCCGTTGTGTGTGTGTGTGTGCGTGTGTGTGTGTGTGTGTGTGTGTGCGTGTGCGTGTGTGTGTGTGTGTGTGTTTGTGTGTGTGAACGCGAGGATGTATGGGTGTTTCCTAGTGCTGGCTTGCGGCTGGAAAGGCATCCGCTGCGTAAAACATACTCAAATAGTTGGCGGTTCCTGAATAAAGGACTAAGCCGCGAAGAAAGTTGAATGAATGAATACTGTGGAAAACAAAACTTTCTTGCTCTGTTAAATTTCACTTGGGAAGTATGAAAAAGGTCAGGCATATGCTTAAGTAGTTTATTAAAACTACTAAAAAACCCTTTTGAAATAAACAATGGGAAAGTGAAAGACTCTTCAGACATCTGTCATCAGGTGAAGCCAGTTTAAAAGCAGGATGTTTTGTTGGGTAAAACTTTACTAGAAGGTGTTCAACAAAGGCATTTCAAATAGTGTCATATTTGCATATAAAATGACAACAGAGGAAATAGCACTTAATGACATTGTTATCATAAGCACGCAAAAAATCTCTTTAATATTCATGTGCTGTCGTGTTATGATCACCCCCTTTAAATAAAGTGTTGCCAATTCTTGTTTAAGGTGGCTGATTACCTGAAGTCTAGTTTGTAAAACTCCCATAATAGTATAACAGGAAATAGCAAAGGAGTTTTAAAATTGCCCTCTGAATTCTTATTGTCTTTATCTTTATATAATTAGCTTGTGTACAATTAATGATCATCGGTTGTATTGCACATATTTAAATTTTTGCTGAAATATGACCGTCAGAAACAGAAGTTCAAATGTGCACTTTGTAATTTAGGGGTAGTTTGCTCAAAGATGAAGTCTAAATGTGAATTAACTCGCACTATAGTCTAACCAAGATAGCCTTTTTTTTTGCACAACATTAAGTATTTTGGCCAAAACAGTGACTCTTGCTGCTTCTGATGCTACTAGCTATTCAAGAATCACATACGGAGACAAAACCAACATAATTCCTGTGACTCATGCTCCAGGACCTGAAGTTGTGGAGAAAAATTGTAAAAAGCATTTAGTTTCTTGCACTGACTGACTGTTTTTCTTCATACACTCACCTTACTAGTACCAGGTTGGACCCCTTTTGCCTTTAGAGCTGCTGTAATCCTTCGTGGCATAGATTCAACAACGTACTGGAACTATTCCTCTGAGATTTTGCTCCATATTGACATGATAGCATCACGCAGTTGCTGCAGATTTGTCTGTTGCACATTCATGATGCGAATCTCTCGTTCCACCACATCCCACAGTGAACTCATTGTCATGTTCAAGAAACCAGTCTGAGATGACTTACGCTTTATGACATGGTGAGTTATCCTGGTGGAAGTAGCCATCAGAGGATGGGTACACTGTGGTCATTAAGGGATGGACATGGTCAGCAACAATACTCAGGTAGGCTGTGGCGTTGACACAATGCTCAATTGGTACTAATGGGCCCAAAGTGTGCCAAGAAAATATCCCCCACACCATTACACCCCCACCATTAGCCTGAATCGTTGATACAAAGCAGGATGGATCCATGCTTTCATGTTGTTGAGGCCAAATTCTGACCCCACCATCAAAATGTTGCAGCAGAAATCGAGACTCATCAGACCAGGCAACATTTCTCCAATCTTCTATTGCCCAATTTTGGTGAGCCTGTGCGAATTGTAGCCTCAGTATCCTGTTCTTAGCTGACAGGAGTGGCGCCCGGTGTGGTCTTCTGCTGCTGTAGCCCATCTGTCTCAAGGTTGGACGTGTTGTGTGTTCAGAGATGCTCTTCTGCATACCTTCGGTTGTAACGAGTGGTTATTTGAGTTACTGTTGCCTTTCTATCAGCTGGAACCAGTCTGACCATTCTCCTCTGACCTCTGGCATCAACAAGGCATTTGAGCCCACAGAACTGCCGCTCACTAGACATTTTCTCCTTTTCAGACCATTCTCTGTAAACCCCAGAGATGGTTGTGCGTGAAAATCCCAGTAGATCAGCAGTTTCTGAAATACTCAGACCAGCCCGTCTGGCACCAACAACCATGACATGTTCAAAGTCCCTTAAATCATCTTTCTTCCCCATTGTGATGCTCGGTTTGATATGCAACAGATCGTCTTGACCATGTCTACATGCCTAAATGCATTGAGATGCTGCCATGTGATTGGCTGATTAGAAACTTGCGTTGATACAGGCAGCTAAACTGCTAACAGCTACTCTTGACTTACAGTTTACACAGCACAAAAGCGTGCACTAGTAAGAGCGTGACGTGGAGCCTACAAACGAATCACAGCACATTATGTTAGCTGACCAATCAGAGCCTCTTAAGGACGGACCTTTCAGAGGAACTAGAAAATAAGACAGTCGTCTCATGTTTGCGGAGTAGCTGTTGTGGCAGGTCGCCCAATAGACAATCAGCGTCATCCTGGGGAAAGCG
>CAIGQQ010005632.1:1038921-1075766 GCA_903798035.1 Danio albolineatus | reverse complement strand
TAGGGCTGTCAAAATTAGCGCGTTAACGCACGCCGATTAATTTGAAATATTAATCGCGTTAAAAAAATTAACGCGTTTAACGCAGCGGCAGTTTTTTTCTTATTTCCTGTTCTGGCCGACGTATGTTCAGGGCCGGTGCGTCCACAGAGGCGGCCGAGAAGGGCGGCAGAATAGTGAGCGAACCCCCCGCGACACCTACCCCCTCCCTCGGCAAGTATAAAAGCCTCGAGGTGCGCGTGCATTCAGCGGAGGCGCGCGATGCGGCCCCAAGTGAAAGTATAAATCCAGCTTAATCCGCGACACCTACTTCCCTCCCACGTTTATCCGTGAACCGGTCACTTTCTTTTTCACTTTCGGGTTGAGGGCGGCGTGATCACCGTTCGCCTAGAGCAAATTTGATGAACGCGACCGTGCGCGTTGATGACTCTGAAGGGAGTCGCTTATACCGGGTGAGCTCGCTGTACTGCCCGCGTTGTCTGTGTGTGTGTGTGTGTGTGTGTGTGTGTGTGTGTGTGTGTGTGTAAGAGAGAGAGTGTTTTTGTATGTGTGGATTTCCTAACAACAGATGAAACGCCTAACATCGCAGACAGTCGCTCAAAGCAGTTTAGAATTTAATGTTTAGAGATGGTGTGACCAAAGTCCATGTAAGAAGTCTAGCCTATAGTCTTTAGTGCGTGACTTTGATGTACCCCTTGCTTCTTGCGTCCTTGTCACAGCACCAGTGGACAGAATTTAAGCACTGAAATTCACATGCAGATTCTGTGATTCTGCTTGTGAGAGACTTTTCTCACTCTTAGGTCACATGTCAACAGACTGGCCTGTCTTAGCAACTACCAAAATATTAAGGAGGACTAAGCAAAATTGTTTCTACTTTATAATTAATGTTCTCAACTTGCAAAACAACTTTACAATGAAAACAATTGTTTGTATTCAATACTTTGTTATTATAATATTCCAATTTCCATATTTGAATGCCTGTATTTTGGATTTTTTTTGTAGTTCACTTAGAATCCAACATGGAAATAATTTTTGTTTGTTATTGGCATTGATTGTTTTAAAATTCTAATGGCACTTACATGCCTGTGTTTTTATTTCTGTAATAAATACGGTTTTTCGTGATTAATCATGATTAATCACAGACAAAAGTGTGATTAATTAGTTAATTTTTTTAATCATTTGACAGCCCTAATATATATATATATATATACACAAACACTGTAACACCTAATAAGTAAAGTTAACTCATATTGTTTGAGGAAACTGATTGCGGCAAACCAGTTACGATTTAAAACGAGTACTGTGAACTATATAAACATGACTATAAATAGAGTCATACACACATATTATTTGTGTTGATAATTAGTGTTGTCTAACTTTTAGAGTATTACTAACTTAAACTTTTTAAGTTCAGTTTTCAAACGGCGGCGACACGGTGGCGCAGTAGGTAATGCTGTCGCCTTACAGCAAGAAGGTCGCTGGTTCGAGCCTCGGCTGGGTCAGTTGGCATTTCTTTGTGGAGTTTGTATGTTCTCCCCGTGGTTGCGTGGGTTTCGTCCGGGTGCTCCGGTTACCCCCACAGTCCAAAGACGTGGTATAGGTGAATTGGGTAAGCTAAATTGTCCGTGGTGTATGTGTGTGTATGAGTGTGTCTGGATGTTTCCCAGAGATGGGTTGGAGCTGGAAGGGCATCCGCTGTGTAAAACAAATGCTGGATAAGTTGGCGGTTCGTTCCGCTGTGGCGACCCCGGATTAATAAAGGGACTAAGCCGAAAAGAAAATGAATGAATGTTATCAAACAGCAATGCGTTCAACAAATTAAGTCCAAACAACTATAGCTACTCATATGGTTCGGTGTTGCTTCTATATTTAAAGTTAGGTTGACACAATACATATAATTAATTCATAACTCGTTCCTTTTGACTTCTGCTAAATATAATCCATTCATGAGTTACAATAACTCTTTTTCGTTAAGTCGCAGTAACCTTTTAAATAAATTAAGCTAATCTAGTTTATTTCATTTAGTGATTTTGACTGTTAAATTTTTCAGTGTTTAAACAATACAGTACTGCATAAATTTACACAGTGTATGTTGTAAATGTGAACTTTTATTTTGGATGGGACTACTTTTTATCTTTAACATACTTTTGTCACTGCTCCTGCTACTTTTTGTGATAATGACCAGATGACTGTATAATATTGGCTTACTTTAATCATTATATGTACATAAGAGTAATTTTAATATACGATTTTAAATATATAGCAACACTTTATTTCGATGGTCCGTTTGAGTAATAGTAGACTGTCTACTTAATATCTGTTGATACTGACATTCAACAGACATTTAACTGACTATAAGAAGCATTGCAAGTGCATGTCAACTTACACTAACCCTACCCCCAACCCCAACCTAACAGTCTACTTATAATCTAATGAGAATTAGTTGCAATGTAACTTAAATTCAACAAACGGACCATCAAAATAAAGTGTGACCAAATATATTTTTTAAATTCAGCTTATTTGACTTCAACACAAAGTCTTATTCTTTTATATCTGACTAATTTTGAAAAATAACATACAGGCGTTCAACTTTGTCCAGTCCAGTTTCATTAGTTTGCCTTTTTAATGCTTCTGTTGAACCATAATTTGAAAGCAATATCTGATTTTCATTCATTTATTTTCAGTAATTTGTGCTGAACTTTATATATTTTTTTAGTTTCAAGTTATTTCACTGGCCACTGTGGGTCTTTCTTCAATGCAAGGGTTCCATAAACCGTGTCCACGTCTGTAAGTTATGCTATCCAGCAACAGAATATTGTAAATGTGGAGTCTGAATTTGTGTCATCCATCTCAAGCGTGTTTTGTACAAACTTTTTCTTGTCAGGAGAGCAGAGGAGCAACGATGCGGGTGTTAATGCACTACCGGGTTCATTATGTGACAGTTGTCATTTGTGTGATCATCTTTTGCATGCACCTGGTTTTTCAACCCCCCACTGATCCGTCGGAAAGATTCTGTGCATGCAAAGACTGTGTCAGAGAGCAAAGCCACAGTACCTGGTTCAATGAACTCTATGACCCCTCTATTCAACTACTGCTCACCAGGGGAAACTCTGTGCTTCGTAAAGATGTCTACAAATACTGGAAGGTATTTCACTTACAGTTGTTTTTAAATAGTATATGATGAAAAAATAAAAAAGAATCCTAGTGGTTTGCTTGTACTGCAGTATACAGTGCATCTGGAAAGTATTCATAGCGCTTCCCTTTTTCCGTATTTTTTAATGTTACAGCCTTATTTCAAAAATGAATTAAAATAATTTATTTCCTCAACATTCTACACACAATCCCCCATAATGACAATGTGAAGAAAGATTTTTTTTAATTGTTGCAAATTTATTAAAAATAAAACACTTGAAGAATCACATGTACAGCAGTATTCACAGCCTTTGCTCAATAATTTGTTGATGCGTCTTTGGCAGCGATTACAGCCTCAAGTCTTTTTGAACATGATGCCACAAGCATGGCACACCTGTCTTTTGGAATTTTTGGCCATTCCCTGTTTGCAGTACCTCTCAAGCTCCATCAGGTTGGATGGGAAGCAACGGTGTACAGCCATTTTCAGATCTCTCCAGAAATGTTTAATAGGATTTAGCTCTGGGCTCTGGCTGGGCCATTCAAGGACATTCGTGTTGTCGTGAAGCCACTTCATTGATATTTTGGCGGTGTGCTTTGGGTCATTGTCCTGCTGGAAGATGAACCGTCGCCCAAGTTTGAGGTCAAGAGCACTTAATTCATTCAGGATGTCTCTGTACATTGCTGCATTCATCTTTCCCCCTATCCTGACTAGTCTTCCAGTTCCTGCTGCTGAAAAACATCCCCACAGCATGATGCTGCCACCACCATGCTTCACTGTAGGGATGGTGTTAGCCTGGTGATGATTACAATTACATACTTTGACAGGCAGAAAAAAAAGCCATAATCTTCGGACCGAATGTTTTGATTGGACGAGTTTTCCTTGGTCCTACAACTTCCACAGAATATTAAAATACATAAATACATTTAGACCACTTAATTTAATGATCGCTAACAGGACTTAAAGAGACTTTTAGCATAACATAAAGGGTTTCGGAAGACCTATTGCACCTTTAAAGCATATTGGGGTCTTGAGTAGTTTTAAAAGAGGTTACATTAACTCTGTGTGAATCTTACGGGCACTGCAGATTCTGTAACAGATTTTTAATTTGATTTAATTTGATTCTGGTGATTATTTCTGTGAAGCTCAAAAACACTGAAAGCTCTTAATTCAAGTCTCTTCTGCATGACTTTGCAGGGTCTTCAGAAAAACAAGAAGGACAGCGACTACAGAACAGTGGTGGAAAAGATGTTTTCCCTCTTCCCTGACCAAACACGATACACAGACGCGAGTCCAAGCCGATGCAGGACTTGTGCTATAATCGGAAACTCAGGCAACCTTAAAAGATCCCGTTACGGACGTCTCATAGATGCTCATAACTTTGTCATCAGGTAAAGAATGATGTGAATAACAATTCTCTCTCAACTTCTCAACACTTGACTTCCAAAACATGATTAAAACATTTGGTTCGGTATCATTATGGCCTTGTTTACTCCTGATCCAATAGCTATTTGATTTGTGAGAATTGTTTTGTTTACATTTGGCCACATAAATGTGCCTCTACATTACAAATGCTTCGATATACGCAACTTTAACTAGGTTACATCAACTAAAGCATCAGATACACTATTGACCTTATTTCGCTCCGCACACTTTTAATACTTCGCTCTTCCGCATTTTGTCATCCAACTTCCGGTACGCTGACACAGTACATCAGATGACTGTTTCGGAAAGTCATTACGTAGTGTATAATTTTATAAAAATGGCATATAATGCTAGTTCGGTAAATGTTTTGAGCTGGGAGTATGGTGAAACCTCCCTGCAACCATCAGATGGTCTCATATTGCCCCATCCATCGTTAATGTTACAGTAATGTGGCTAGGCGATATGAGCCAGAGGTAACTTGCGGGGATATTTTTAATCACTTTGTCCTGTCGCAAGGAGTAGCTGGTGCGTTTATGAAGACTTATAAAAGTACAGAGGCCTGCCAATATTTACAAAGTGGGAAAGTTGGTGGTGTTCTAATACACAGTGAGGGGGATTTCATCTTATTAAGAGCAAACGTGCACCCCAGCCAGTCGAGCAGTCCATGCCCCTCAGTGTGGGGGCTACTTATTAAGCAGGGGTCAGTGGAGACTACAGGATGTTCGTGCATCGCTGGTTTAGGAGGGTCCTGTAGTCACGCAGCCTTTATATTATGGAAGGCAAGTAAATATATAAATAAACAGTAATATCTTGTAAGGTCTGTGTTAACATAAGTAAGCCATAAATGTAAACAGTATGCTAACGCATTTGTGTAATAACACACAGCTGCTGACTCGGTTACCATCAGCAGACTGAGTATCTGGTCAAATCTCTTCATTTGTGAGGTGTTGAGCTTATTCTTCAATGCTGAAGTCGCTTGTGTTTGCGTTTGTTTTAGAACTTCCGATTCAGTCGCATATGGGAGAAATGACTAGGAATAATAAACGGCTGAAAACGGTCAAACTACTCACTCTACAAACAAGTGTTTGCATGACTACACAGACAAAATAGAATAATATAATAAGAAAACATCAGTTTGCAACATCAAGCAGCAGAACGAGCTGTTTTTAATGTCTAAAAATGAATGGAAGTGAATGAGAGCGGAAGTCTCGAGACAAAAAGACTCAAATGACTGCGCCCGCTCAAACGCGGAGAATAAGGTCAATATTTTACTAATTTGTTTTTTTACAGAAACGTCAGTAATATATCTTATTTGACATAAACTACTTTATGTTGGTTATAGTAGGCTTTTTAGTTTACTCACATTTCAGTAAAACAAAGTCTACATTGAAAAAAACATCTATTTTTGCCGTACAGATACAGTTGAAGTCACAATTATTAGCCCTTCAGTTATATATTAGATTATATATATTTTCCCCCAATTTCCTTTTTAACGGAAAAAAAATTGATTTCTCGGTATATTAGTTTAAAGGTGCAGTAGGTGATCTGCCAAAACGCTAACCGGTTAGCATATTATCTTTGGACAGCAGGGCCCTCTGTGTTTCAAAGTCACGCCTCCTGAAATTGTGAACGCGTGCACTGCGACATGACAGCAGACAACTCACTAGTTCATGTCATTCTAAATGTTAGAAATGTAGTTAGTGGTTGGCCGGCGGAGTGCAGGAATTACACTTATTACTAAGCCATACTTACATGCTATTTCAGAGGGAATATTCAAAGTAGCATGGTAAACGGGAGCGCGTCACAGGCTGTCATTGTTCAAAAATGAACCAATATGAATATAAGAGCAACTTCAGCTCAGGAAAGAAGGCTAGGCAGAATAGCGCTATTTACTGATGTTTTGTTGTCCATCTAAATAACAATCTACAGTACTGATGCTTTAAAAGGTCCCTCGTGAAACTGAAAATAGTCACATCAATCTATCACCGGAGGATTTCAGTGGCTGAACAACACTTCTGTACATATAACCCATTCATAACACAACCCAATCTACATCAGCTTGGCGTGACTAAAATAGTTTTAAAACATAACATTATCTTACAGAAATACTTAAGCCATGGCGTCGTCCTTCCTCCAGCCTGCAGAACTCCAATATTTATTCAGGATTTAAAAAATTTCAATTCAGCATTTGTTTTTACGGTCACACTTTATTTTGATGGTTCGTTTGTTGAATTTAAGTAACATTGCAACTAATTCTCATTAGATTATAAGTAGACAGTTAGGTTGGAGTTAGGGTTGGGGTTAGGGTTAGTGTAAGTTGACATGTACTTGCAATGTTTCTTATAGTCAGTTAAATGTCTGTTGAATGTCAGAATCAACAGATATTAAGTAGACAGTCTACTAATACTCAAATGGACGACCAAATAAAGTGTTACCAATTTTACCACGACTGTCTACCACGTGAACGTGTGGTGCACATGCAGGCGTGCACGAGCTAATGGTGGATATGCGTGAACATACGCTCATACATAACAACTCTTTGTCCAACAATGTTTTTCTTTTCTAAGGGGGTTAATAACATTGACCTTAAAATATTCTTTTTAAAATTATTATTTATTCTAGCCAAAATAAAACAAAGACTTTCTCCAGAAGAAAAAATATTATTAGACATACTGTGAAAAATTCCTTGCTCTGTTAAACATCATTTGGGAAATATTTGATAAGAAAAAGTAAAAAAAAAATAATAATAATAATAATAAAAAAAAAATAAAAAAAAATAAAACAAAAAATAAAATAAAATAAAAAAAAAATCACAGGAAGGCGAATAATTTTAACTTCGACTGTATATGCTTCTTGACCTAGTCTTGCTTTTTCAAGTTAGGATAAATATGGGCCCAACAAAAGGCTACGAGGATGATGTGGGATCTAAGACCACTCACCGGTTTATCTATCCTGAGAGCGCTGTGGATTTCGACAACTCCACCTATCTGGTGCTTTCCCCATTCAAAGTCCTGGACATGGAGTGGCTCATCAGTTCCTTCACCACTAAGAACATCACACGGTGAGTGCGCTTACATGGACACCAATACTCAGATTTGAATACGATTAAGGCAACACTCTGATTAAGAGTCTACCATGTAAACAGCGATTTTTTTTAATTAGACTAAAGTCATAATCTAACTAAACAGAAATGGAGTTAAGACGTGTGGAGTATGCCTATTTTAGTCACAAAATTAAAGTGTAGTACAGACATGTAAAGACCTTTATCAAACTACTACCATTTTGTAGTAGCCTACTTTTGGCTACATTTTGCGAAAGGACACACACACAGCAGCTTTTTGACAACAAACAAGAGAAAGGCTTCAAGCAATTTAGCTTACCCAATTCACCTATAGCACATGTCTTTAGACTTGTGGGGGAAACCAGAGCACCCGGAGGAAACCCACGCGACCACAGGGAGAACATGCAAACTCCACACAGAAATGCCAACTGATCCAGCCGGGGCTTGAACCAGCGACCTTCTTGCTGTGAGGCGAATGTGCTACCCACTACGCCACCGTGGCATCTTATTTGCTGAAAAAGAAAAACTCCATTATGGGATTATAAAGACTTAGAAAAAGGAAAACAATTGTGTGAGATGATGGCAGATACAGTAGAAGAGACAACAAGGTCAATTTTACTGTCCTGTCCCATAGACGCTGCATTAGAAACACCTCACACAAGCGGTAATTAGTTTTTCATGATTTGATGCAACGATGATATATCCAGAAATACGTATAATATATCCATAAATGTGTATAAATGTTCTTAATTTTCAAAAATAAAACGAAATATTTTTAAATTTCAAAGATTTAAGATGCTGATGAGTGTTATAACATGTCATAACAGGCTTGGGAAAAGGGTCCATTGTTATCCATAAGAGACAAAAGATGTTCGTTTGTGTGTGTTTGTGTGTGTGTGTGTGTGTGTGTGTGTGTGTACACGTGTTTTTGTGACATGCCAGGACAAAAATCTGTATAATGACACAGGTATGACACAGGTATTACAGAAAGGAGGTGAAATATGAGGACATTGCTGACGTCCTTGTTTCTCAAAAAGCTTATAAACCACACAGAATGAGTTTAATCAGAGAGTAACGCTGCACACACAGCAAAAATTTCAGTGTTAACTATACAGTGTGATTTTATTTGGTGTTGTTCAGTGTTAAAACCGGAGTACATTTTAATCCACGAGTGTGAACGATTGTGTATTTAAGAGGTTTTTTTTCAGTGTTAAAATTTTAAGCCAATATGCAGTGTGTTTCCCACTAGTGAATAGTGTTCTTTCGGACAAACAGTGATCAAACCAGTTTGCTTTACTTAAACTTGATTCATGTCTTGTTGCATTTTAAAATGTCAAGAGTTGAATGTATTGAAATTTTTTCTGAAAAGATTAATAAACATTTAATAAATTAAAACTATTTTTAACATATTTGATCACTGTTGTGTCACACACACCAATTGATAATATAGGATAAAAGGTAATATATTAACACTTTGAAGGGTAACACACACACTCCAGTTTGATGTAAGAATAAACTCTTACTCTGTTAAAATGAACTCTCTGAGTAATGTACAAATTTCACTCTATAGAAAGTGTTATTTTAACTCCAAAATGGAGGGAGTCATATGTACACCCAAGAAGTGTTAAGTTAAACTCAAGTTGAGTTAAATGTACAGTGATTTTTTTGCTGTGTGTTTTTAAAATGAATCCCAAGCCCCACAGACCTGGAAAAACCCATTATTTTCCAGATATTTTTTCATACACTGTATAAAATCTTTAATGCTCGACGACTGTATTACTCTATTAATGATGCTGTTTCCTGACATGTGCTGCATGCAGTAGACCAAGCAAAGTAGACCAACCACTGCAGATTAGAGTCAAGCAAAGGAGGGGTTTGGAAAAATGTTGTGTTCAGCAACTCATTTGGGTACAAATAGAGTAAAAAAAAAAAAATAGATGCATGATATTTAAGACAATGAAAGTGTTGTTTTTGATCTTCTACTCATGTCAACATGTTGTTGAAGACTCCCAAAACCAAAATACGAAGCTTTTTATAATCCATAATTGGGGTGTTTTAAGACTTTACGGATTGGGATATGGACTTGACTGACTTTAGATCATTCCTTTGTTTAATGTTAGCTGTGGTCAAAAGTGATCTGCCATAATAGAAGCTAAAAAAGAATAAACGTGGGTTTGATCAAAGCTGGATGAAGAAAAACAACAACCGAGTCATATTTTGGGGTTTGTTTTGCAGGGCTGATATTTGACCAATCTTTTTGGTTCCCGCTAACGTTTAAAGCAGTTTAAAGTGGTGTATGCATCACAAAATATGTTGATTCAAGACTTCACACTTAGATATTGTTTGACAAATGTTAGCAGGTTTGGCATGCTGTCCCAGGAGAGAACCCTGAGCCCAGGGCTCCTGCCTGGTTGAATGAGCATGTAATGGGGAGTACGAGATCAGGTAGTTCTCAAGAGCTCCCCGTGGTAAAGATAGGAGGGAGAGAAGGGGTGGATGGGGGTTTCTTCAGAAAACGAAGATAAGGAAGTAATGTTTGCTGGGCTACTTATAGTGGGTTTGAATTAATCTGATTGGCTGCATTGATTGTAGATGAGAGACCAGCTGTGGTCAATCATATCATGTGCTCCTCTCGAAATTAGTTTGTGAAACTACACTTAGCTTGAAAAAACAAGAAGAATGAGAAGAAATTATATTGGCTTAAATATAGTTTAAGGGTTAGGGTTGGGAATGGAAATTGACATTTAGTTGTTGTTGTTGTTTTTTTTGGCTCGTCACTAATGTTAGCATTACTTAAAGGAGGTTTGCATCATTTATGAATCCCTTGCAACACTAATGGACACTGATTTATTTGAGAAAATGAACCAATGGTGTACATTTGGAGCCGGATTTGTTTTTAATTGGGATGATTGACGTCTGCAGTTTATCATTTGCATTCATCTATTGGATGGTGCGGAAACCCCTGAAACCTATTTAAATTTTAGTCTGATCTAAACAATGGTGGTTTTTAATTCTTTTGTTAGTCCAGAAATTACAAACTGGGTGTCACAAAATTTCTTGTGTGCATTTTGGTTCTTTTCAACTGGTTCGGACCAAAAGCAACCAGTGTGGTGTGAAAAGGACCCAAAAATGGCAGAAAAAATGCTAGAAAAGTCATTTGTTGCCCTTGGCCTGGACTAAATGAACCGAACCACAGATGTGAAAGCACCCTAAATAGTTTTTTTTTACAAATTTAAGTGGGTTAAACATAAAAAAACAGCTTAAGAATTGTGTTGGTTCAACTCATATTCAATAAGTTCAAGCAGCAACAGTCAATTTTTGAGTGCTGTAAAAGTTGACTCAACTATTAACCCATGTACTGCAGTCAACTCCACATAAAAAAAATCATATTTTTTTTTATGTTGAGTCAGTGTTTTTTTTTATTTTTTACAGTATCAAAGGTCGTTCCATAACAAAAGACAACCAACAATATTCATGACGTCTTAATCATGTGACATCTTATATATTTAATTTCTCCTTTTCTTATCTTTAACAGAACTTACAAAAAAGTTCGGGCAAGCATAAATGCCAACAGACATAAGGTGAGCGAGTTTGAGTTTGACACTCTGGTAAGAGGCTCAAATCATTGCTATCTTTTATGAAATACGTCTCTTGTATATGCAAATACAAGCCAAACCCATTTTCTTGACAGCTGTTCCAAAGAACAACAAAAATTGTGTTGATTTGTTTTGATTGTTTAAGCAAAATGCAAATCACTTGAGGTGTGCTGAGGTTAAAAAGTATTTCATAGTTTTGCCAGACTGTGTTGTTGACAGGACTGTAGCATACTGTATCATTGAGTACAGTGCAGTAGTCAACATTTGAAGTGGATCAAACGCTTTCATCAATATTGTCCTAAAACTATTGACTAATTTCATCATTTTTATGAATTTTTGTGGATTGAACATAAAATTATTAAGTTGTCCCAATAAAATCCTTAAGAATGAAGTTCAACTGATTTTAAATAGATAGTTTGGACATGTAGCAAAAGTTGTTTCGTTTTATTTATTTTTTTTTTAGAGTAAACATCACCAATTCTTGTCTTTGGGTCATTTTGAAAATAATTTTTGATACACTTTAAATGTTGACTACTACACAGCAAAAATTCCACTGTTAAATGTACAGTGTGATTTTTATTTTTTGTTGGTCTTGTTCAGTGTTAAAACCCGGAGTACATTTCAATCCACGAGTGTGAAAGAGCGTATATTTAAGAGGTCTTTTTTTAATGTTAAACTTTTAACCCAATATCCAGTGTATTTCCCACTAGTGAAGGAAAGTTTAGTTTTGTTTTGTTTTTACTCGACCCGGTTCTTTCGGACAAACAGTGATCAAACCAGAATGTTTTGCGAGTCTTGATGATATAATAAATTAATTCTCATCAGAAGCACTATATAATAATAATAATAATAATAATAATAATAATAATAATAATAATAAATTTTATTTATATTGCGCTTTTCTCAGACTCAAAGCGCTAACAAGAGCATCAGAACACAATGGAACATGCACTCATTAGCTTATACACATGAACTCTGTGAGTACTGTACAAATTTCACACTTCAGAAAATGTTATTTTAACTCCAAAATGGAGGGAGTCAAATGTATACACAAGGAGTGTAAAGTTAAATTCAAATTGAGCTAAATGTACACTGATTTTATTTGCTGTGTACAGTTGAAGTCACAATTATTAGCCCTCCTGGGAATATTTCCCAAACGATGATTAAAGGTGATGTACGTTTTTTACTCTTCTAAAGCATAAAAATGTCATAGCTGCGTCCCAAATGACACACTATACACTTATGCACTATGTACTTAAAGGACTTACTCACTCAACAGTATAGTACATGTATGTAGTGTTGTCCCAAATGGAGCACTAATGTTTTTTTTACTAAGCGTAAGTTCAAACCGTTTCCCCGATGACGTTTGACAGTCGCCAAATTAGAGAAATAAATGACCAAAATACCAAATAATACCTGAGTATAACCACATTCACCATCGGGAGGCGCTATAATCACTCTAGTAGGAGAATACTGCTTTCACAATCCAAAATAAATATAGTAACCCGACATCGGATAGCTCCGCCCCTTCCGATACGTGCACAAAGCTGTGGTCGTTGAGTGCGTGAAGTGTCCATCATTACACACTTCATATTACCGGTGGAATGAGTGCATCATCCGGGTATTTAAAGTGCACTTATTATTTGTAGAGTTTTCAGTGTGAACGCACTACTTACACTATTTATACGTCAAAATGGCGTAGAATAGTGCATAAGTATGCGATTTGGGACGTACCTCGTATGTTTGCAGATATTTAAGAAGGATGCTAAGTCAACATTCTTATTTATCTGAAAAACAATGCTGAAGTCACATATTCTGCTTTGAAATTGTGCGTTACGTGTCAGAATGCTGTCTTTGATTTGGTCCCTTCAACCCGCCCAATGCCAGTATAGCCAATTATAATTCAGCACCTCGAGTTGCCTTGTTGGAAAACCCTGTATTTCATTCAGTCAGTCAGAAAGGCTCTGAAAGCAGAAGAATATACAGCGGGCTAATAATTCTGACCTCATATACACTATTCAAAGTTTCTAAGCTTGTTTTACTTGCTTTCTTACTGTGTATATGCGAGCAAAATGTATTAAGTTAATTTTTATATTATTTCAAAATACTTTTGCAAAGGATTTTCTTTATTGCTCTGTTTATAAAATATTTAAATGACAAATAACACTTAAACATTGACCAAAGCATCTTCACGATAAGCGTCCCACAAAGAAAAATGCATTAAAACAGTTTCATCAAAGTGAGTTGTGTCTAAAGAAGTGACAACACACACAATCTCGCCTGCAGTTGAATAACTTGCTTTAAAGAAAGGAATGCTGATATAAAATTCTACACAACTTTTACTTACTCAGCACCATTGAATATAAAGGTGACTTTTTCCGCCAGTTAAACATTAAAGATGTGGACATTGGTGATTCATAAAATCACGTCAAAGGCTACCACAAAGAAAATGATTCATTGGATTTACTACAGGTTTTTACAAACTATTTGCAAACTATTTATATGGGCTGAGTTTAAACAAAGAAACTAAGTTGAACATTACTAAATTGTTTGCAACCACTTACCTTAAACGAAACTTAAAAATGAATCATTTTTCACTTCATTCGAACTGAGTCAAAACAACACATACAGGCAAAACAACTGAATACCTGTGGTTTTTAACAGCACAATGAGTGTATGAAGTGAAACGATCGGGTTGTGTAAGAAATTGGATGTTATTAACAACATGCAAACTCATTACTCTTTTATAGTGGTCATTTTTTATATTTCTCTTTAATATAACTACATTTTGGCGCCACGGTGGCGCGTGAGTAGCACGTTCGCCTCACAGCAAGAAGGTCGCTGGTTCGATCCCCGGTTAGGGCAGGACCCGGTTGGGCCAGTTGGCATTTCTGTGTGGAGTTTGCATGTTCTCCCCGTGGTTGCGTGGGTTTCCTCCGGGTGCTCCGGTTTCCCCCACAGTCCAAAGACATGCGGTACAGGTGAATTGGGTAAGCTAAATTGTCCATAGTGTATGTGTGTGAATGAGAATGTATGAATGTGTTTCCCAGAGATGGGTTGTGGCTGGAAGGGCATCCGCTGCGTGAAACAAATGCCGGATAAGTTGGCGGTTCATTCCGCTGTGGCGACCCCGGATTAATAAAGGGACTAAGCCGAAAAGAAAATGAATGAATGAATAACTACATTTTTAGATGGACAACAGAACAAACACATACTCTCGGTGTACGAAACATCACCAATTTTATGTTGAATAGTCTAAGGGTGAGTAAATTCACAGAAAATCAGTTTACAGGGTTTTTGCTATACGTTACTATACGTTTAGTGATATTGCTGTAATTCTATAAAATGTGAAACAACGAATGCTCCTAAAAGTCTGTAATTAATGTGTTCTTGTAGGTGATGATTTTGCATCCTGCTTTCATTAAGTATGTCCATGAGATTTGGTTGGTGAAACGTGGCAAATATCCGTCCACAGGCTTCCTCGCCATTATATTTGCCCTGCACATCTGTGACCAGGTGAATCACACTTTCATCATTGTTAATGAAGCTTACATTATTACCTCCCTTACAAATACTTGGTTCTGATTGGTCAGTGACGACATCCCAAGACATGTTATTCTGAACTTATTACACGGGTGTCTGAATACTTGATTGGTCAGTCATTACATTCCAAGACAAGATATTCTGACTTTGTTACTTGACTGTTTTGGGCCATTTCCACTGAGTGGTAGGGTACGGTACGGTACACTTTTATGGCCGCTTCCACTGTCTAAAAGCGTACCGAACCATACCACTTTTTGGTCACCCTTTGCAAGTGGTAGCAAAAGGCGGAGCTAGACGCGTAGCTGAATGCTACAGGTTTACAGAGATGCGTCATTCGCCCGCGCAACAAGCCAGAATGTAAAACAAAGGAAGCGCCATGTTTAAATACACAGCTGAAACATTACACTGAAATAATATATACATATAATAAAAAGCCATGGTCGACCAAAGCTCAAACAAACATTGTCGTTGTCTTGATGAACAGCTATAAAGCCAAGAAGAGCAGATTCTCCCCTGTGCCCTGTAGTTTTTTTACGAGCCTGTCTAAAGCGTGAGCGGTTTTGCTTTGTCGTTTGCGCTCGCCAGACGTCTATATTTCAAATAACCAACTTCTTGAACTGATGATAATAACATGCGCTTGATTATTGACGTGCTTTTGAAACCCGATCTATTCAGAAACAATTAAATATTCCCCTGGTGGCTCACCAGTATGGTTTGCATATAGGGAGGATCGTCTCTTTAATGTTTATTGTCATCCTTCATAAAAAGATTGAAAATATGGGAGAAATATAGGAAAAATACCTTTTATGGGAAGATAGCGGAATAGAATTGTAAAATACAGCACAATCCTGGGAAAAACGGGAGGGTTGACAGGTATGGGTCTATTCCCCATTCAACCAGCTTCGTTTGTGTCACCTTTGCATTTCTTACTGTTTGGAGTCACCTTGTGACTAAATAATGCACAGATTAGTGTATACTCCGTCAGCTGTTTCATTTCTGTCAGCTTTCGGTTCACTTAAAGAATTAATAAACTATTATGGCTCAAAACAATGTTTTGTATGTCAAATATTTATGCTTTGTGCAAGTAGCCATTTAATAAGTGGAATAAAAGTACATGTAGGCTACTAAAAGGTCTGTTGGGCTTTTTTCTGAGATTACAACCTCCTGGATGTACACTCAAATTATTTTGTTGCTTGCTCAACTTATTTAAAATGAACCGAAACCACAGTATTCTTCAGATTTTTGGGGGGACAACTTAATTGTGTTATGTTCAATCCACATAAATTAATGACTTTACAGATTTGTGTTGGGACAACATAAATGTATTGTAATATTATTACATTACATTACATTACATAAATGTATTGTGTGGAATCCTGCTTTTTTTTTTTTTTTTTTTTTTTTTTTACAGTGTACACTATCCCGTAAGGCATTGTTCAGATGTCGCTTTTCATCTGTGCAGGTTTCTACGTTTGGGTTTGGTGCTGACCAGTATGGAAACTGGTACCACTACTTTGAGAAGACTTCAAGTAAAGTCCGCACAGGCGCTCACAGTGGCAGCTTCGAGTTCGACACCATGATGCAGTTGTACTTGGAATGCAAAATCCAGGTGTTCAGAGGGAGATAATGGGGTATTGAGATTTGACACAATGTCTCAAACACTGCGTCATTATGAAAGCACTTTCACTATACTTTCACAAATACTGCTGCAGCATGGATTACTGTTGAACACTGAATGTTGAATTACTCTCCTAGTACACATTGTTCATTCACTTTCCCCCCTCAACGGGATAATACCCCCAACAATAATTTATTTACTCACCCTCTCTCCATACAAGGAGAGTTTTTTTTTAATTCAGTAGAACATTAAAGATTTTTTGCTGAAAATGTGGTCTTTTGTGATTCTTAACATGCAAGTCCATTCATACCAGCACTTTGAAATCCTAATGAATAACAAAAAACACAAAGAGCAAAACAAATTGAATACCAGTAACTCCTAATGACACATTCAAGTCTTATGAAGCAAAATCTGAGCAACAAACTAAACATTGCTTACATTCGTTCTATAAAAGTAATCTAATATAAAGCTCATAATAAGATCAGTACTTTAAAGTTTGTGGGAGAACCGCTTTGTTTGCAGTACCAATATCCATTACTTTTTATTCAGATTACCAAAGATCAATTAAAAAATAGATTTGATCATGGAATACGGAAGTGTTTGACTGTTGCTTGCCTGACCATGCTCTGCATAATAAACCTGCGGATCTGCACTCCGTTGTCCGCTTCACATTACAATAACTCATAACAAGTGTTGTATCTGTGAAGAAAGCTCAAAAAAAAAAAATTTAAATGGAAATGTGTCCACATTGTAAAAAAAAAAAAAATACAAGAAATTAGTCAAGAAAATGTTTTTAGGTAATTGTAACTAATTAAATTCAAGTAATAATGTTTTAACTTAATATTATAAGTTACACAAGCTTTTTAAGTCAGTTTAATATAAGTTCAAACGACTCAGGGTTAATTGGATTCAGCTTAATTTAAGGTATTTTGTTTTTTACAGTCTAGAAAACAATGTCCCCATGTTGACGGATGCCATAGAAATGTTCACATTAATTATAATACGTTTAGGATTAAAGATAATCAGTCTGTTTGTGTGGGCAAATATTAAAGACAAAGACGAATAACTATTTAAACAGCAACAGAACAGGGAAAGATTAGATTACAGTCAATCAACTACTGTTACAGTGCATTTTACTGATTTCATTGTTTGTTTGTTTTGTTTTTTTATTAACAAAAGCAGGAAAAACTTTATAAATTTGTTTATAAATAATACATATGCGTGGACATGGCCGTAGTCCACAAAGAAACTACACTGTAAAACCGTTAAAAAAAATAATAATAAGTAAAATTAAAATAAATAAATCACTAAACGAAATAATTTAGTTTAACTTAATTTTTAAGAAGGTACTTTGATATAATGGAAAAAGTTATGGCAACTCATAAACTGATTATATTAAGGAGAACTCAAACTGAATGAGTTATGAGTGAATTTCTTCGGTTTTATGTGTTAATTTACCTCTACTGCTAGAAGCAATACCAAACCATTTGAGTAGCTATATAGTTGCTTCGACTTAAGTCGTTTTATTAACTGAACTCAAAATGTTTAAGTTGCTAAGTGTTTGGCATATACATACTTATACTCTAAATGTTAATATCAACACAAATAATATGCGTGTAATATAAATATTGAGGAAACCGATTGCAACAAACCATTTAAGTTCAAAAACTAATTCTAATGAGTACTGTGAACTTAATCCATTTGAGTAAACAAAGCAATTTGAGCACAGTAAAACCCAGTAACCTAATAAGTTAGGGCAACTCAAATCATTTGAGGAAACCGATTGCTACAAACAATTGAGTTAAAAAACTAATCTTTATTATTACTGTAAACTTACTCGATTTAAGTTGAAGTAATAAGGTATTTAATTAACTCATTACCTTCAACACTGACTTCAAAACTCTTTTCAAATGAGTAGTATTAACTTTCAGTGAATTTGAGTTAACTACACTCATTTCATTTGATAAAGCTGACTGTTGGGTTTTACAGTATATAAGACTATGTTTACAGTACTCAAACCATTTGGTTTCAAAACTTAAAGGGCCACGAAACCCCCCAGTCTCAGCGTGGTGTTTTCACACCTACAGTCTGGAAAAGCTCAGTAAAGTGGGTGTGTCCAGCTCGGTTTAGGTAGGAGTGTCGGGGGAGGGAAAGAGGGAAGGTTTTGCATATAAATGGGAGTTTCCATTTGTGCACGCGCTGACTTTCAAACACACACACACACACACACACACACACAGACAGACGCAGGGTGAGAAAGACAGGGACTATGTTCACATGGACTTCAGTCATCAAATTATTTGTCAAATTATTAATTCGTGGACTTTAACTGCAGTTTGGCACTTTAACGTTTATTCACGAACATTTCCTGCGTGTCCCCCGTGACAAACCAGATATTAAATGTTAGTAACTGCTGAAGGAGTGCATATTTAATGGAGTATTTGAAACGCACGGCATATTTCAGGAAAATAAATCCTGCATTTCTCGGTAACTAAATGCACTCGGTAGGTAGCGTCAGAAAGCCGTGTGTGTATAGACTAATCTGTCACTAAATGCGGCGAAAAATCTACACGACAGTATGCCTCAATCAGTTTCCCCAAACAGTTTGAGTTAACTTAAGAGTTTTAGAGTGTAGTTTAGTGGTTCAGGACACACAGGTTAGATTTACACTTCATAATATGACTCAGAACAAATATTTTAAAATCGAATAATGTGCGATTCACAACTCGTTCATAAAAGAACATTTAAGACGAGTGTGTCGAATGTGAGAACGTGTACCCTCATATTTGCATTTCTTTTAATTCTACTGACCACCATGACACTGTACTGCCATTTAAATAGGCTTGGCTTTATACAATATTCTGTCTTTGAGCTTTTCATATTGTATTAAAAGGACAATTTGACAAATGTTACATTGGTTTCCCTACAATATGTCAAATGTTCCAGTTACAGTAACACCTGATTAGACAAAATAATTATAATACAATAATTATTATTAATATTTTTTTTTAACTATGATCGCCACAGTGGCATAGTGGGTGGCATGAACGCCTCACAGCAAGAAGGTTGCTGGTTCGAGCCTCGGCTGGGTCAGTTTCTGTGTGGAGTTCGCATGTTCTCCCCATGGTTGCGTGGGTTTCCTCCGGGTGCTCCGGTTTCCCCCACAAATCCAAAGACATGCTGTATATGTGAATTGGGTTGGCTAAATTGTCTGTAGTGTATGTGTGTGAATAAGTGTGTATGGATGTTTCCCAGAGATGGGTTGCAGCTGGAAGGGCATCAGCTGCGTAAAACATATGCACGATAAGTTGGTGGTTCATGTGGTGACCCCAGCTTAATAAAGGGACTAAGCCGAAAAGAAAATGAATGAATTTATTTTAAATTAAATTGACAAAATGTAAACATTTCTATTCAATCAATCATCATCATTCAATCACAGCATATCCATGTAGGTTCAGGCTACACATAAACAAAGAAATAATTAATTGGATTTTATTTTAAGGTATGTAAACAAATTATATGGGCTTAAATTGTTCAACTTAATTTGTTTGTTTCAACTTATATAAATTACAATGAACCCTTTTCTTTCAGTGTGGAGTCTGAATTGATAGTTATGCCTGAGGATATCCTTTATGTAATAATCATGGTTTTTGCGTATTATCTACATGGATCACAGCCATTTGTTTCTTGTATGGGCCAAATATGTCCAAAGTACATAAACACACTGATATCACTCCAGTGTGAACAAATACAACAACACAAATACAATAAATAAGTCACGTGAGAGCACAAATGTTTGCATATTTAGATGCTGCAATTTAATGTAACAGCAGCAGCTCTAAACTCAAAACTTTACAGAATTGTTTTGGACACCATTTCACATTCTTGTACATCGTATATTTCTTTATGAATTATTTCTCCATTTGTCTTACTTCTTTCCGGGCCAAATATAAATCTTGCTGTTAATTAACGCACGCGATTAAACAGGAGTATAGGTAATAATAAATATTTACATAAATAATTCTGTTTTCAGACACCACACCTGTGCCAGAAAGAAGCACCATGTCAACGTTACACCCCTTTATGCATGGCAATCTTGTTCATCAGTAAAAGCTCGTGTATGGTTTTGTTTTCATAATCTCCCCCGTGTTTGCCTCTGCTAAAGTGAGCCAAGCTTTTGTCAAAATAATGATGCCAGTTCCCGTCACGCTTAGCGCCAAACCCGAAAACACTGACCTGTGTGGGAGACAGAAGAATCAGCACGTCAGCGACCCTAATGCACTTTATTGAACTGAAAGTTAAATATTAAATAAGATTAGTGCCCCTGCATGTGTGTGTGTATGTGTGTGTGGATTGCACAATAATATACAGCTGATAAGCACACGGCTCCGTGGAAATCCACTCCCTTAACGCTCGACTGATGTTATCTTACAGCTGATCATGCGGAGCAAATAATGCATCTGCAAACTCCCTCACAAATTAAACTGTTCTTTAAACCAACATTGCTGACAGCACACTTAGGCCCAATCCCAATTCTACCATACCAATTCTCTTTATCTTGAAGATGTACTGCTAAAGGGAAGTGTTAGATAAGCCTTGAAACTGAGATTTTCCAGGACCACACTAGAAACCAAGGGTCCGAACAATTCACAGAATACACCAGCTACGGCAACATTGCTCCATAGCATGTAGAGATACACAAATTAGTATTTTTGCCATTATGACATTTTTTTACAACAAACAATCATAAGTTTTATTACATTTGTTTTATTATGTTTGTGTCTTATGATAATGCTTTTTAAAAATTAAATAATAATAAAAAAAGGTTCAATTTCACCAGCTACACTCTCCGGCCACTTTATTAGGTACACTTACTAGTACCGGGTTATACCCCCTTTTTGCCTTCGCAACTGCCTTGATTGTTCATGGCATAGATTCAACAAGTTACTGGAAATATTCCTCAGAGATTTTGGTCCATAGTGACAAGATAGCATCACGCAGTTGCTGCAGATAAATGCGAATTCTCATTTCACCACATCCCAAAGGTGCTCTATTGGATTGAGCTCTGGTGACTGTGGAGGCCATTTGAGTACGGTGTACTCATTGTCATGTTCAAGAAACCAGTCTGAGATGATTTGCGCTTTATTACATTGTGCGTTATCTAGAAGATGGATCCATGCTTTCATGTTGTTGATGCCAAATTCCATCCAAATGACACAGCAGAAACCGAGACTCATCAGACTAGGCAACATTTTTACAATCTTCTATTGTCCTATTTTGGTGAGCCTGTGCGAATTGTAGCCTCAGTTTCCTGTTCTTAGCTGACAGGAGTGGCACCTGGTGTGGCCTTCTGCCTCAATGTTCAATGTGTTGTGTGTTCAGAGAAGCTCTTCTGCAGACCTCGGTTGTAACGAGTGGTTATTTGAGTTACTTTTGCCTTTCTATCAGCTGGAACCAGTCTGGCCATTCTCCTCTGATCTCTCGCATAAACAAGGCATTTGCGCCCACAGATCTGCCGCTCACTGGACATTTTCTCTTTTTCAGACCATTCTTTGTAAACCCTAGAGATGGTTGTGCATGAATATCCCAGTAGATCAGCAGTTTCTGAAATACTCCGACCAGCCTGTCTGGAACCAACAACCATGCCACGTTCAAAGTCACTTAAAATCACCTTTCTTCTCCATTCTGATGCTCGGTTCAAACTGCAGCAGATGGTCTTGACCATGTCTACATGCCTTAATGCACTGAGTTGCTGCCATGTGATTGGCGGATTAGAAATTTGCATTAACAAGCAGTTGGACAGATGTACCTAATAAAGTGGCCGGTGAGTGTATTATTGATAATAATAACTCCTGTACAGTCAACATAACTTCACATCTGTCACTCGATGACACTCGAAAAACCTGTCAGAAAAGTCTAGTGGCTTGGAACGAGCTTTTTACAGTGTCTGGCATCATGTTCATGTTGTTTTCTTGTGTTCACATAGACGATTATGGCCATGGTGTAAATGCACAGTACAGTTATGAGCTTATGGCCATATTATGTTATTATGATATCATGGTATCGTTACCTTCAGTGATTTCCTGAAGATAAATATCAAAAAATAACCCAACTGGAATAACTACAGCCAACAGCAACGTCGATCTTATAAGCAGCAAGAGCTTGTGAGGACATGATTACGTGTGCAGTGTTGTGATGCTGTCCCATTTCTTAGGGATAAATATGAAGCCCTTCCACTTTACACTCAGTTTCAAGGGCCAAGGAGAAGGGGTTGGGGTAGAAAAATAGAATTGGGATTGGGTCTCACTGTATGTTCAATGTCATGTTCATGTTTTTTATTGATGGTCTGTTGTAGATTGCACAAAAGTCAATCGAATATTTAATTTAGATTTAAGTTAAAGGGATAGTTCATCCAAAACCGAAAACTCTGTCATTATACTCATCCTTCACAGTTTCTTTGTGCTGAACACAAAAGGTGATATTTTTGAAAAATGTTGGAAACCTGTAATTATTGACTTATACACTGTATGAAATTTAATGACAAAGTCAAAACAACAAATATTTTTATATTAATGTATCTTACTTTAATAAGTTAATCAGATTTAAACTAATTTAAGTTATACAAAATGTAATATTTTTAATTTTATAACTAAAAAATTAAAAGCAAGCAAGAATTGTTCTGTTCTGTTTTTCTACGGAAGTTATTGGTTACCAGTTTCTAACAAAGTTCATTCAAAGTATCTTCTTATGTGTTTAACAGAAAAAGAAAAATCATAACGGTATTGAATGACCTGAGGGAGAGCAAATCCGGAGTAAATTTTCATGTTTGTGTGAACTGTCTATTTAAATATTACATGCACTATTCTACTGTTCAAAGTTTTGGAGAAATGAACACTGTTCATCTGGGAAGCATTAAACTGATCAAATGGGAAAAAATATGCATACATAAGCAGTTTTTCTGTATTTTTTTTCATTTATATTTTTATTTTCTCACTTTATTTATGCTTTGAATTGCATTATGGGATCTTGATCTTTCTTTCAGCAACTTTTAACCTCAAAGTTTGAAAAAAAAAAGACTTTTATTAACATTTCTAATAGTTTAAAGTGATATACTGTCTGGGTTGGTGCTGAATATAATGGTACAAAAACCAATAAACTGTCAGTAGTTTTTTTTTTTTTTCACAGACTTATTTCTCTCTATATAATTACTTATGCATTATATTATTTCAAACTACTGAAATGTCAATATTCAACTCATCATTAAGTCGACAGAGCAGAGATCAAGCTCCCATAATGCAATTCACAACCGTAAATAAATGGAAAACACTTGTGAATAAAAATATCAGAAACAGTTAATTAACAGACATATTTTAGTCTACAAATCAATTATATTTTAATTAATTTGGTTGTTTGAAACCCTTTACTCGTCCTGACAAATGTTTCCACAAAAATATTAGGGATCACAGCTGTTTTTGACATTGATAAGGAGAAATCCTAAGATTGAAATATTTGTAGTAAAAGAGATTGCATTACTGGCTCATTATTGCCTGTTGCCAGCATCGACGTCTCTATAAAATGTTTATTATTAGCAAGGAAAAAAAAAAAACAATATAAAATCTGATACACTGTAAAGCAGAACGGTTTTACTGTTCGTTATGGAAATTATGGAAAGAATCACATAACCATTGTTCAATCACATGTGCAGTTCATTTACGATTTTTAAATTTACATGCCTTCAAAAGATGCATAAACAACCCAACAAACAAACAAACAAAAGAAAAATTATTGGCTCTTTTACTTCTCAATTAGGCTAGACTTCATGATAAATAACAAAATAAATCCCTGGAGGGAATGAAATAAGACAAACTTTTACCTGATCACAGATATGCAGGGCAAATATCAGCGTGATGAACCCAGTTGATGGGTAGCTGCCGTGTTTCCGCAGCCAGCTCTCATAGACGTATTTTATGAATGCAGGATGGATGATCATCACCTAAAGAAATGATTAAACTTCAGGTGATTGTGACTTTGTGCTTTTTGTATCAATAGTTGTTAAGGAAAAACTACACAGATCAACATGTGAAAGTTATTTAGAAATGTATATGATTCTCACCTGATCTCGAACAGCATTTATGGTAGGTCGCACATTTAAATAAGTGCTGAGGAAAAGAAATAAAGAGGGGGGGAAATCATAAAGGTTCTCACGTTTCAAGTCCCAAATGAAATCTACATTTTCCTTGGAATACTGTAGTATTGATTATAAAGAATTATACCGCAAGAAGGGTGAACGCTCAGATTCTGATTGGCTGGTGAACAGTCTAAAAGCACAGCAGATCTGCATAGTTTAGCTATAGCCTTAATTAAACACACCTGATCAAACTAATTGAGCTTGTTTCAAACCTCCGGGTAAAGCTTTGGTCACACTGGACTTTTCTCCCCATAGACATCCATTAATACACATGCGAATGCGTCAGACCGGAAACAAAAGCTTGTGCGACAAGTTTTGAAGTTCACTAGGCCTGTCACGATATCTATTTTTCGTTGTACAATATATTGCACCAAAATGTACCGCGATAAACGATATTATTGTCATTTTAAGACCATTTCAAGCCGTTCATTATATAATGCCAGAATGACAATATAATATCACCACAACGCAATTGCACTCTCCCATAGGACACATCATATTTAAAGATTATTTAAATTTAATTATAGTCATTTTAACAATATAATACTAGGCATTGGAATCAGAATGTGAAAATGCATATCTTGAACAAATAAGTAATAATAAACGTTAACAAAAAATGCAATGTAAAAAGTAACAGGTTGCAGTATCTGCTACCAGATCTATTTTCAGCTGTTGGGTACCTACATGAAAATATACTTTAGTAATTTATGGTAAATACTGTAGTGTTTTTTAACCATACTGACACTGACACCTACAATAGAGAAAGAGAAATATATATTGTATCATCAAAAATCACTGAGGTCATGTCCATATATTGTGCGATAAGTCAATATATTGATTACTGTGACAGGCCTACAGTTCGCTGCATTGCAAAGTTCAAGCTTGGTGACCTGCGAAATCACCTCACTTGACTGCGTGAGATCAATCGAAGATCAAAACATGACCTCTCTGAACAGAAATTTAAATATATGGACCAATCGCTCGCTTTTTAAATGTCTAATCATCTTTCACAGCGCCATACTGCAGAATTTCGCAAGCTCAAATGTCGAGTGTGACCACAGCTTAAGTGTTCAAGCAGGGTGGGAACTAAACTGTGCAGGTTGCGGCCCTCCAGGAACTGGATTTGACACCCCTGTTCTAAAGTGTTAGGTTTTTTTCAGATAAAGGCACAGCTGAAGTAGTTCTAGGCAAATTTTGACCGCAGTTATAGTTCCATATCACTACGCTTAATGATTTAACATATTTCACAGCTACTGTATTCAAAAATCACATCAAATAAAACAAAAGAATTTCGAAGTTGACGTTTAGGAGTTGCCAAATTAGTGAAATAAATGGGCAAATTGACAAACAGTATCGTGAGAACAAAATGCATTCATTATCATAATGTAGAACTATAGTCTATGTTCAGTCTCTCACCATTTTGCTTGCACAATCTGAAAAAAAAATGGCTTCTGGTCAATTATAATCCCAAAATACAGCAGGAGAAATAAGTATTGGACACGTTGTGTTTTTTTCCTGGAAATATTATTTCTTATGGAGCTGTTGACATGGAATTGAACCAAATTTAGGTAAAAACCCAAACAATACAAACATAAAATCATAAAAAAACGAAAACATTAGTTATCCGTAATAACACTTGTTTCAAGCTCAAGAAGCCATTTCACTTGGATATACGTCATAATATAGAAGACTACTGATACCAACTTACACTACCTGACAAAAATCTTGTCGCCTATCCAAGTTTAAGGAACAACAAATAATAACTTGAATTCTAGCTGATCATTTGGTATCAGAAGTGGCTTATATGAAAGGCAAAGGCCGCTAGATTACGCTTATTTTACAAATATAAAATATGATCATGCCTTGATTTTTAATTATTTAATTAGGACAGTAAGGTCTTATTAAATACATCTCACACATCTCTGCAGTGACTCAAATAACTTATTAATAAAGTTATCTGGAATGGCAGAGAAAGCGTTCTTGCAGGACTCTCAGAGTTCATCAAGATTCTTTGGATTCATCTTCAATGCCTCCTCCATCTTACCCCAGACATGCTAATGTTCATGTTTGGTGACTGGGCTGGCCAATCCTGGAGCACCTTGACCTTCTTTGCTTTCAGGAACTTTGATGTGGAGGCTGAAGTATGAGGAGTACTATCCTGCTGAAGAATCTGCCCTCTCCTGTGGTTTGTAATGTAATGGGCAGCACAAATATCTTGATATCTCAGGCTGTTGATGTTGCCATCCACTCTGCAGATCTCTCACACGTGCCCATACTGAATGTAACCCCAAACCATGATTTTTCCTTCACCAAACTTGACTGATTTCTGTGAGATCCTTGGGTCCATGCAGGTTAAAATAGGTCTTCTGCAGTATTAGTGATGATTGGGATGCAGTTCAACAGATGATTCATCAGAGAAATCTACCTTCTGACACTTTTCCAAATGATCAACTAGAAGTCAAGTTATTATTGGTTGCTCTTAAAACTGGGATCGATGACAAGACTCTTGTCAGGTAGTGTAGGTCAACTGCTACATTTCTCTTTTAATACCTCTGTCAGCAGCACATATTCATCAAGCAATCATACCGTGTGATGTGTTTAGTGGTGAAAACACTGATGAGCCACTGCATGTCTTGGATCTTAAAGGGCAGAAGCACCAGATGAGTGGAGTTGTCCAAATCCACGGCGCTCTCGGGATACATGATCCGGTGAGTGGTCTTAGATCCCACATCCGTCTCATAGCCTTTAGTTGGGCCTTTATTTATCCTTCAGAATGAGCAAAAAGAATGAAATTAACACTTTTCTATCAGCCATTGAATTATATTACCAATAACTTGCCTTATGACAAAATCGTGGCTGTCTATTAGTTGACCATAATGGGATCCCAAGATATTCCCTGAGTTTCCCACCACGGCACAGGTCCTGCATCGATTTGGATCAGCGACTACATAATGTTCTTCATCGGGGAACAGAGAAAACAATATGTCCACCACATCTGAGAAATTAGCCTTTTCTGATTCAGATTGCAGGCCCTATAAGAATGTTAAAGGATAAGGTTTCAGAGCTCCCAGAAAAGGATCCTGAAAGCATTTTAAAAAGTAGCCCTTGCTCAAAATACCATCAAAATGGTGCAATTTTATTCTAAAGACGTCACTGTTTGAGGTACAGCAAAAACTTAAGAATTAATTCCTTTACATTATTATTAATTCTTTCGATCGAATTAAAGCAAACAGAAATTATTGAAGAGGTTTTTTTAATCCTTTAACAAGCATCGTAACCACCTGGTCGACCTTTTATCCAAAGACTATCATTATTATTTTAATTGCTTAATTACTGTTTATTTGTTTCAGTATATATTATTCAATGCAGGCGTGGGCCAAAAAAATATATTTTTCAAGGAGTGCACCTTAAAGGATTAAAGCAATTTTTTCCCTTTTATTGCCTAATGTTTTGAGACATTTTAAAACAGTTTAACTAAGAACACAAATGCAGAAACATGACTTTTCATTGTGTAAAGCACAGATCTCTAAAAAAATAACATGCAATGCTGCCACCATGTGTTTCAGAATCAGAACTTCAGGTTTGGTAGATCATTAGATTTATTCAAAACTGGAATATAAGACTTCTCCTGAAAGTGCTAAAAGTTAATGAAAACCATTTTTGATAAGTACTTCCTTTTAAAATAGATGTTACTGTCTTAGAGATAATAAACAGTTTAAAATCGGTAGGTTTGGTGAGCACAGTGCAATTTGAAAAAGGAGATTTAAGTTATTTACATTTACACTGCTCTTTTTGAGGTGAACAATTAATCTATGCAAGTTGATTAACAGAAATAGGAGTTTGCCTTCGAATTTACATTGAATAAGGGTGAATGTTTATCAATCCTCATCACCTTCTTTCACTAACCCCTCTGGTTAGATTGATTAAAAAAAACAAAGGTAAACTCTATTTCTGTTGATCAACTCGCATAGATTGTTTACCTCAAGAATAGCTCGTCATGATTTTGCAAAGTACGATGAGATCCTGGATTAACATCCATGTTGATTCTGGAACATCATTTTTGTTGGAAAATGTAATACATACCCAATCCCTATCCCTTAACTATAATCACAAACGTAAATTATTCCCAAAATCAGAGGGAAATAATAGTTGGATAACAGTCATGTAGAAGTGCATAAACCTAATCAAAGCCTAAACGTAACATTAACAGTAAACGTATGCCTTAATTCTGATTGGCTGATTGTAATGTTGTTCCAGGATCAACATAGATGTTAATACAGGAGCTTCTTCTACCTGGTGAAATCAGGTTAGGGTATAAGGAATGTCTGATTTAGACTGATTTATAGCAAGACAATTTTTGAGAGGCTAACAATAATTAGCCAATTTTTAAATGCGAAAGATCTCACACTTTCAAAGCTCTCTTTAAATCTACTCCAGCAAAACTCAATAAAAGACGGCATTCTTATTTGGAGATGCAAGTCTGTGGCTATATTGGACTGGAGAAACCATCACAGAAAATTGAATCATGTGTTCCTTAAAACTTAAAGCATTGATTTCAATGAATTTCTTTCAGAGATGGCTAACGGGTGATCACTTTTTATTGGATACCGTACAAATTAATATGCATTGGAAAGACCCCATGTAGCTCTTGTACAGTTGCCGAGAGAGTTTAAGGATGCAATTTAAAAAGCATGCAATTGCAAAAGAAATCTTCATCCATTTTACAGCACACCTGTTGCAAATTCTCTCAACACAAACACATTTAAAAAAAAAAAAAAAAAGCACCAAACACAACGGAAATGTTTCAAGGGGACCCTAAAACATGGTGGACCCAGCTATTTTTATATTTTAGGTTACTGTTATTTACGCTAATAAAATACAAAAGATAAGGGAATCAGAATGTTAAAAAAAAAAAAAACAAACAAACAAAAAACTCACCATTCGAAGATCACCTACAACTTCATGGAGCATTAGCCACAGCACGCAATGTTTTATGGTCCCTTTGAACTATTTCCATTGTGTTCTGTTCTTTTTGCAAGTGCTGTGAGAAAATGCAGGCATTTTCTTAACTTCTTTGTGTTGTGAGAATATGCAGCGCTTTTTATTAATTTGTTTGCGTTGTAAGAATTGCAGTGCTTTTTTTTATGTGTTTGCGTTCTGAGGATCTGCAGCATGTGTGCTGTGAAACTGATGAAGATCTTTTCTCAATTTGCTGCCGTTTTTGTTATTGAATGTGTTTTCTTAAATTTCTCGGCCACCGTACATGTGACTTCAATTGCTTCTATTTCAGTCAACACTAACCCACTGCTTAAAGTTACTTTCACCTATAGTTCTAGGAACTATGGAAACGTTCCTTCAAAGATAAGCCACTTTTGATAAAACGTAATTTATCATCACATAGTTTTGACATTTAAAAATAACATTTTTGTATTCCAGAAAAAAAAAAAAAAATTAAATTTTACTTCAAAAGAAAAATATAGTATGAAAAACAAATACAAATATATACAATATAACTTAATTCTTGTGAAATTTGTGTATAAAGTTTAAGTGATTAAGATGATTGCTGGTATTAAGTCAAAAGAGAATCTAGCGTTCATTAACATTACTTATAGAATTGGTGTAGCAATACACCCCTAATAAACATTTATCATTAATAACTAATAAATTGTGATAACGGCAGGATAAGATTGAATTTCTGAATTTTCCTTTTCAGGTTGTTGGTTCAGATGAACATAAGGTATCTGCTGTGTGTCTCAGTCTGCATGGTGTCATGGTACATGTCTGTCTATGCAAACAGGGTGAAAGTTATACAAATACATAGGTTGACATGCAGGTAGGACATCCTGTCAATTCTTTGAATGAACATTTTATGGTCCTGAGCCTTCCACAGACAAGACATGAATTTACATTTCATCATCTAGACAAATTTTCCCAGAACAACTTACAAATGAGAACAACAGAAAAAAACAGTCCTACAAAACAGCAAAAAAGTGTGAAAAGGTTTTAAACCTGTTGATTTAAGGGTCAAAAATGACCCGTACACCTAAACAGTTTTTTCATCTTGAAATTTGTTTACTTTTTTTTTTAAATGACCCCAACAATAGAAAAAATTAATAATTTCCTATTTTCATAAAGGCTGCAACGACACACAACAACACACAAAAACTACTGGCACACTTCAACACACACACAAATCTGCTGCTTTAACCCTTATGTGCTGTTGGGGATGTTTTTTCACTCTTGGGTGATTTTGAGTCTTAATTTGGCCATAACTTTTTCAGTTTCTCAGCAAATGGAATGATTTTGGTGACAACTTGACAGAGATTTGGGGAAAATGCTTTAAAAAAAATTTAAACATAAAAAAAACACTCCTGAATTGGCAAATTTGCTACACCTTCATTGTATTCATGGTGGTTTTGCCCCCTTGACTTCCATTATAATTACATTTTTTGATTGCAAAGATTGATAAAGAGGCAAAGTCATCACCAGCTACTGATGAAAAGAGTTTAGAAGAGAGGAATTTAAGCCAAACTACTAAAAAGGGACTTTTTTGATACCAACGTTGGGTCAAATATGGGAAAAACACAACCATAAGTTAAAAAAATGTAGATTAAATTTGATTAAAAAGTAACCTAATGGTGGGTTTCTCCATCTGAACGTTGGGTTACAACAAATAAGCAATTTTGTTTTTAATATGTCTAGTCTGAAGTATATGCAACTATTGCCTAGTTTGAATATAAACGCATATTTCTCTTTGCACATATCAACACTACAAGAAATTTAGAAGCTACATATTGATTCACCATTAACAAGAAATGCATCCCACTGTATGCATCATCCACACTCAAAATGTATCCATTTTTTTATTAATGCATATTTATACAGGCTATATAAGGTCCCATCATTTACATGAACGATTAAAAATGATAATTTTCTAGAGCAAATATTGCAGTGCTCAACTAATATCGTCTCTCATTAAGGTAAAGCTGGTTTTATATTCACACATTCGTTTAGAGACACACTCTCTATATTGTTTACCATGCTAGCCTACTTTGAATATTCGGTCTGAGATCACATGCAAGTACGACTTTAAAACATCATTAGCACTATTTATTGACTGTAAAACAGTGTTGTAGCCTACTTTGATAGTTGTACTTTCCCTATTTAGAATTAGCAAATAATACTTAATTAATTCAGAGGTCTTGTACCTTCCACCAACTGTAGACGTCCGACCGCATCGCGCTGTTTCTCCTGTTCAGCAGATGTGGAACTGTGGGGTTGAAGCGCATGAAGAACCAGTCTTCGTCGTTCAGATCCATCACACATTTCTTACAGGCGCACAGACCTCCGGTGGAGTAAACCGTTTGAAGGGAGGTGTAAATGACCGTGTTTTGGAGGAAGAGAAACAGCAAGAAGATGCCACAAGAGAAGAGCGCTGTCACGTACGGAGATCTACTGAGGGGAAACATATTTACAACTGAAACAGAAAAAAAGCATAGTTAGTGTGCTATTTATAACGTCAATATATGGTAATCCTTAAAATTATAAAAGCAGAGACTATTACGTGCTATTAACAGTGTATTTTCTACTTTCGCATTATTGACAGCATTTAAACTAGCATCGCTTTCAAGTTTGATACATTGCGCTAGATGAGTGAGGGGCTCAGAGATGCATCGGTATGGGGCGATGTTTCATTGTTTTGCGCATGCGCCTATAGGTTTCCTCGGAGCTCTGATCGAGGGCCAAAAGCTGGGAAAAAAACAACACTTGACGTCATGCTCTGACAATAAATAGTTCAACTAATTGCAGGTCTTTCCATTATTTAATAAATTGCCAATCGCAATGTCCAAATTTCACCAGCAGGTTCTTCTTTCCTGGAAGTTGTGGTATTCCTACAATTTTTCACCACATGCATGCATTTTATGGAACAACTCTGATATTAGAATTAGAAATAAATCTATCTTTCTATCCACGTGGTTTAATATGAATATAATTGGGATTTTTCTCAGTTTTTGATAAGTTTGGCAATTTCTTGTCCTATAAACAATTTTTGTCTAATTATAATTTCCATTACCTTTTAAAGAATTTAATGCTGTGCAAAAAGCGATTCCTTTAGGCCTAATTCAACTTATAAAATCTCATTTAAGTTTCAATGAAATTTTTATTAAGGAACCAGATCTGAACTTAAATGGAATTGGTATATTTGATAAAAAAATTATAGTAAATACATTCGACAAATATTTGCATATTTGCTTCAAATTACAAAAAACGAATTACAATTTGTGCGTGGCGTTTCTATTGCAGTGTCTAGGGGGCAGGACAGTAAATTAGACCTTATTCTCCCCTCTGGCTGCCATCATTAATCCCACACATTTTTTTTCCCTTTTTCTGAAAGTCTTTATTACACCATTGTGGAGTTTTACTTTTATTACTTCAGCAAATAAGATTGTAAAAATATTATTTGTTGTATTCTTCCATTCACTGCACTCTAATTTTTCCCAACTATGACGGCTTCCGCTACTGAGAAACACTGAAATGTGAAAAGGGTCAATTGTTTTTCATAACTGTTATTTTACTGATAATTGTTAACATGTATAATTGTTGGTAATTTAGGTAGCAATAAATTCCAATAGTGCTATAATTGGTCACTTTACAAATGTGTTAATTTTACAAGTTAAAAAGAGTAAGTACACACGCTGTGATTGTTTAAAAGAATGTAACTTCATTATCAGTGTTTTTTAAAAAAATCTTATCAAAGTGTTTGTATAACTTTTACAAATAGTCAACTATATTCTTTAATACAAATCTAAATGGACATATTTCAAATTGTGTTTTTGCTGAGATGGTGAGTCAATTAGAGAAAACATTAATTATTTTGTATACTACATATAGATGAGTTGCGATTACGCAATGACGTCATCACGCAAAGTAATATGTTAATAAGAACCTATTTATTTTTGCATCTGGATGTAATGATTTATTATGATATAACTAGGGCTGTCAAAATTAGCGCGTTAACGCACGCCGATTAATTAATTAATTCAGCTTGCTCCGGCCCTGTGTGTGTTTAATGAGCAAAGAAATATGGATAAAGGATAATATGGATCATGTAAATGTACTCAGTGAAAGTGCCAGATGATGTCGCAAGCTGTCAAAGACAGCCCATTCCTCTCTAAGTTGATTCCAAGCGCCCTCAAATGTTTCATTAAGTTTGACGTGTTTCCACCAACACGCAACTTTAGTAAAGCGTCTGCTTCACGTTGCTGTATCAGAATCCTTGCTTGAGAAATACAGTCATACTTTAAGAACCGTAGTCGTGCGTGGTGATGATTTGAAGGGAGTGTGCTGTACTGAGCGCTCTCTCTCTCTCTCTGTGTGTGTGTGTGTGTGTGTGTCTGTGCGCGTGTGTGTTGTCACCCGATAATGTCAATAGACTGGTCTTAGCAACTGGCTAAATGTTAAGGAGGACTAAGCAAAATTGTTTCTACTTTATAATTAATGGTTTCAACTCGCAAAACAACTTTACAATGAATACAATTGTTTGAATTCAATACTTTTTTTTTTCTTCCAATTTCCATATTTGCAATGCCTGTATTTAGGAATTTTTTTGTAGTTCACTTAGAATCCAACATGGAAATAATTTTTGTTTGTTATTGCTATTGATTGTTTTAAAATTCAAATGTCACTTACATGCCTGTGTTTTTATTTCTGTAATAAATACGGCTTTACGTGATTAATCATGATTATACAAGCAAAAGTGTCATTAATTAGTTAATTTTTTTAATCAATTGGCAGCCCTAATATAACACACGGCACCTCAGAGAGAGACATGATGGGCTTAAGCTTGTCTTACTACGTGAGGACGTCACTGATATGCAAATTAGTGTGTGACGTCATCTGGCAACATTTAGCTACGTTTCGGGCAGGCTTTAGCTACTTATAATTGTAAATTGGCAGCACTACTCAACTGTTACAGTACCTGTTATCTTATCTACCTGAGCCAAAAATAAGCACTTAGCCTATTTCAGATATTATTTGTAATCAAATTAATTTTGAAGCATACTATTTGAATATATTGTAAATGTATTTGAATGTTTGCTTTAAAGTTTAAACTAATCTCATCCTTAAACATGATGCTGGGCTTAGTTTGAATGCATCTTATAATTATCCTTTAGGCCTGTGTACCAGTATAGGCTAATATTTGCTAAATGCAATTTTAAACTTATAATGCTGTTGACACACTCTGGCCCACAGCTACTATCTGTTGCAAATCAGCTGTTCCATGGAGATGGTTAACAGAAGAAACAACTGTGTGCAAGATGAGAGACTAGTTACAGTATAACATTTTCATGTGTAAATAAGGAATTGATAAGTCATGCAGTTGTCTCAAAGTCTGTAGGGCAGAATTTATCCCAAGATCTGCAACTCTTCTGTGGGGAATATTCATTGCATGATGATCTTTAATGCACAACGTCAAGCAGAAGTTCAGTGACTTTGTGCAAACACAACTGGCCCAATTAAACACACATGGTGTTCATCCCTTTCTTTAAAAAAAGGGAGGGGGGCATCATTTAAGAGTTTACCCAACATGCATGCACACACCACCGGAATAAACTTTAAGTTCACTTCTCCTGCACTTAAAAACTCCAAATGACACTCTCAGAGGAAAGAAAAAGTACAAAACCTTTTCAAAAAGTGCAATTTTGTGACTTACAGGTGTATACTGGTTTCTTTAAGGTACTATGGGGTACACATTTGTACTTTTATGTACCTTTAAAGAACTAATATGCACCTGTAAAGTACAAAAGTGTGCCTTTTAAATAGGTTCTGCCCTGGTTTTGTAACTTTGCAACCTAATACTGGTGCTAGACATGGGACGATAACCGTTTTCAAGGTATACCGCGGTTTGGAAAAGTCAAGGTTTTCATACCGCCAAAATTTTCAATGATTCACTTGAATTATTCAGCCTGAAATGTTTACTGCTCAAAAATACTTAAAATCGTCGTGTTAAAAGGGGAAAAAAAGTTTTGTTTTTTTAGCCAGACATTTAAAAAGAATATATTTTAGAGCAGTGATCACAATACCGTCATACCGTGATATTTGGGTTATCATACCGTCAGAATCTTTTACCGGCCCATGCCTAACTGGTACAGGTAGGTAAATGATTCCATTATAGAATTACAGATTGAATATTTGTAAGAAATTTCTGTGGTCACAGTTAAAGCTAATTTGCACACTTACAATAATGTGACATTTCAGAATGACATTAAAATAATTTGACATAACAGCTATATGGACACTGTGATAGTGTCTCAGACTTAGTCTCTTTTACATATTTTCTATAAAAACAATGCCCATTTTAATTACATATATTACACTTTACAACACGCTAATCAACTGAGTTTACATCCATATATTATTGAGGTAAATTTGGTTTTATATTTCACACATTCAGACTTTCTCCTTAGCAATATAATTTCAGAAAAGTATTATTTGCATATTCTTAATATGGGAATCTTATTAGCATCATCGAAGTACAACACTGTTCACAGTCAATCAAATAGTGCTGATGTTGTTTTGAAGTCATACTTGCATGCGATTTCAGACCGAATATTCAAATTAGTGTGGTAAACAATATGGGGAAAATTAAAAAGAACAAATGTGCGAATATAAAACCAACTTCACCTCAATCCATATATTGGCATTTAGGATCAATGTGGCATCACAATGTGTACCTGTGTTTAACAAAGATAAAAAAGTATTGATTTAAAAAGATATGCGATTAAATTTTAACCTACCTGTCTGTTCAGAGGTTTGGTTCCCGCAGCTTCTGAACAGAATCTGGAACAGTGCCGGTAAACCTGAGGAATCAGTAGCAGATGATGTATAGTATTGATCAGCTTAGCAAAGAGAAATGACTCCGAGGAGGAAGCGCATCACTTTTACACACCCTTGACATTACAACATGCACTATAACTGTTTGCTCTCTCATTAAACACAACGGCTTAACATGCAAAGCCAAGAGAAAAAAAAGTCATTGTGTATACTCAGATTGATCATCATCTGAGAATAGTATTTAACTCTTTTTAAGGTGCACTGTAAAAAAAATGCTGGGTTCCACACAATTCCTTGTTGTTTCAACAAATTTACCAAGTTAACTTAATCGTTTTAACAAATTTAAGTGGACTGAACATACAATTAAGTTATCCCAACAAAAACTTATGAATTGTTTGCACTCAAAAATTAAATTAAATTAAATTAAATTAAATTAAATTAAATTAAATTAA
>CAIGQQ010005632.1:1004125-1037749 GCA_903798035.1 Danio albolineatus | reverse complement strand
TATAAATGTATAAATATAAATGAATTTTAAAAATAAATAAATAAATAAATAAACAATTATAAATGAAAAAATAATTTCTTTTTAAATAATCGCTGATTTACTTGTGTTCCTGAATCCAGCATCGATGTAATACAACATCAAATAAACATGATTTACTTAAAATTTTCCCTTTGACAGTTGTTGTTTCAGAGACGAACTGCGTAACAAAGGAATCGATCGTTTACTCCCCCATTATTTAGTCCAAACTTTCTTTCTGTTGATCACAAAGGAAGTTATTTTGAAGAAAGTTGAAAAACCTGTAACCACTGACTTCCATAGTATTTGTTTTTTCCACTATGGAAGTCAACGGTTATAGGTTTTCTTCAGAATATCTTATTTTTTGTTCAACAGATGAAGGAAACTCATAATAGTCTGGAAATACTTGAGGTTAAGGTTAAGTAAATAGTAGGCATAGGACAATAATTGTTTTCAAGGTATATCGTGGTTTGGAAAAAGTCAAGGTTTAAAAACCGCCAAAACTTTGTTATACCAGTGGTTCTCAAAAATGAACACACTTTTAACCCTTTGATGCATACAATAACACCTATATGATCAGTAAATTGATTTTAATAGGCTAAACCTTTTATTTAAGTCACTGACAATAATAAATATTCTTAATTGGAATAATTAATCAGCCTCGTTTTTGAACTGTGCAGTGCTGTAGCTGCCTAATTAGGCCTGCTACGCTACTGTACTTCAATACCGGCTATTATGGTGGTACTTGGAGAGACAATTTTTTTCTGAGGTGGTACTTGGTGAAAAAAGCACCACTGTGTTATCCCATTATGGTATATGTACGTTTTTTTAGGACAACAGTATTTCCAGCAGAAAAAGATATCCAAAGATGCCGTTATAATTGTAAAGAAATCTGTGTTTTTGAAACTAAATATTTTAAATGTTGCTCAAAATAATACATATCAGCTGTGATATCGCCAACTGCTCAGTTGGTACTGCATTTTAATTTAATACTCGACCAATATAGAAAAGTTCTATGCAGTATGAATACGAGCAGTATGAATGGAGCTCAGACATACTACAGGTGACATTTTTTCACCGTCACCTAACATACCCACTTCACTCCCATTCAAGAATCCATCTGATGCACACCTCATAATCTCGCCGGAAGTAGTAGGCCATCCGGATACTTCTCGCATACTGTTTTTCGAATTCTATTATTTCTGACATACTACTCAGCTCGGATACTGTTTTTAGCACACTATACAGAAACAAAGCATGTGATTTCGGACAGGCCGTTGTGTTCAAAGTGGAAACAAGTTATATTTTAGTTTTTTAGCCAGATATTTAAAAAGATTATATTTTAGAGCAGCAGTTACAATACCGTGAAACCCTGATATTTTTATCCAAGGTTATCATACTGTTGGATTTTTATACCTGCCCATGCCTAGTAAATAGTGAGCACATATTCTTATACCTGCCCATGCCTAGTAAATAGTGAGCACATATTCATTCTTAGGTGAACTATGCCTTTAATACGGTTTCGAAATGTTCTTCAGATTAGTTCTACTGAACACAACGCTGAAGTTTTCGTCATTTTAGTACCAATGAATAATGAAATTCATAATTAGTACAAAAATAAATACATCCGTTTGAACAAACGAGTTGAGAATTAATACTAAATCAAAGTTCACATTTAATGTGAGCTTATTACTTTCAGTATTACAATTTAAGGCTTTACATGTTTCTGGAAAACTTTTTGTGGCATGGAAAAATATTTTTGAATAAAAATAAGCATATATTTATCAAAAAAAGTGTTTATATTAATAATATTAACCTCAGATTGATCTAAGCAAATTTCAAGTTTCTTTGTTTTTAATGGAGAAAAGATCAGCTAGGTGTTTATAATGCCTGTTAAGTGTTAAAGATCAGATAAACTCATAAGAGCAAGCATTCTATTAATATAAAAAGTATATTTGTTCAACTTGGAGAGAAACGAAGCATAATGTTTGGTTGATGCTACTTTCTTGTCTGATCCAAGCCTAATAATTTACCAATAACAAGCTTTCGTGACCCACACATCATTAGTTAGCAAGACAGAAACAAACCTGACTTTCACATTAAACACGATGACAACAAAAGATAGTTTGCATACACTTTCTAATAGATAAACTGTTAGCTTCAGAGCTATCCATGAGGTTAATTTTGTCGAATAAATAGGAAAAATTCACAGTGTTTTGTCAGAGAAGAAAAAAAAAACGTTTCAAGGACAAAACTAATTTATTGCTCCTGTAAGCCTATAAACGTGAAGGTCAGCACAAAATATTAGGGGTAACTTACGTTCATTAGCTTTAGCAGAGCTGAAATGATTCAGTAGAATGGACATGTAGGCCTAGGCTAATACAATGAAATGTTATTGTTTGGTATTTTAAGTCAGTTTGTGTGCTAATTAAGTTTCACTTTTGTGTCTAGAAGTGTGCTGTTATGTGCTGACCTGATTCTGGATCAGTTTGCGCATTTGCGTGGCCGGAGAACTGATCAAGTTGTCTGTCGCAGCTCTTCCTTTCTAAGTTTTCAATCACATCGTTGATTGCAAGCAGCTGTGGAACTGTAGGGTAAACATGAGGGGTCAGTGATGTAAAGTAGCTTCGCGTACATTAATGTAAAATGATTACGTATTTCACTAATACTATGTTTTAGTAGCAAAATGGATATTTAAATCGATATTTTTTGCGTGACTACTTCATCAAAATATCGATACTGTGGTCAGCAAAAAAATATTACATTCATTAGCTTTAGCATAGCTGAAATTATTTAGTTATCCAGCTGTGGATCTGAATGTTGGGTAGCCTATACATGCAGGGTCAGATATAGTTTACTTTAATCTAAAACTAATAGGCCTACGTATATTCTATATTGCGCACTATGGGCTATTATTGGTCACAAAATTGATATAAATCTTATTTTTCGCGTGACTATTTTATATATTCTTGTTTTCTTTGAAGCTCTGTCTGTGTGTGATGTCGTCAGATAGTTAAAGCAAAAGTGACGAACTAGGCTACATACAGATGATTTACAGTGAACAGTGTGTGTCTGTGGCCACTAGATGGCAGTTTGCGCCTTGTGTTTCATTGAGAGACTTCTTTTCACAGAAAGATCAGAAGAACAGCGTTTATTCATTCATTCATTTTCTTGTTGGCTTAGTCCCTTTATTAATCTGGGGTCGCCACAGCGGAATGAACCGCCAACTTATCCAGCATTTGTTTTACGCAGCAGATGCCCTTCCAGCCGCAACCCATCTCTGGGAAAAGAACAGCGTTTATTTCAAGTAAAATATATATTTTTCAATGTTATGAAATTGTGTGCTATCATTTTTTTCATAATTTTATGCATCCATACTGATTAAGTGTTAGCCTATATTTCTTAGAAACGACCATGTTTAAAGGATGCTGTACTCGTTTTTTCCATTAAAATGTCAAGCCGATTTCACCATAAATAGTAAAAGAAATGTTAAAAAAATTTCTGAAGGATCTTCAAAAATTTTCTTTAACATCACAGGCAATTACATTAACAAATATTAAACTATAATAACAGTTATTTAATATGCACAATCATGTTTCATATTACTGTTTTACTGTATTTTCGATCAAATAAACCAAACATTGATGCCCACTAGAGACTTCAGAGTGCACACATAGAAATTATATACAGTAACAATGTTTCAGGTTTGAGGAAACCATTGATAAACCTGTAAACATCTGTAATATTATCATTATGAATTTTTATTTCTATAAACCACAACATAAAATGACACATAAATTAAAACAAAAATGTTTGGATTAAAAACTAATGTATCAGTGTGTTATTTACTTCACTGAACAGCATATCTGAAGGGATTTGAGTAATAATACAAATGCGTAAATTTATGCATGCCCAAAACTACTTTCTCTTAGCAAATTTGACAAATAAATACAATCAATTTGACTGAGTATATTGAATTTAACATGAATGTTTTAAGTCTATAGACTAAAATAAATATATCGACCCAGTATGGTAAAAATAATTGAGGGAGCATTACAAAACCTGTTTAGTCTCTGTTTAATTTTCAGGATAAACATCTGTGACTGTTATTAATGCCATGCCTGTACACACACAGCATGTTTTCACCATACTAGTTAATGCTGATCTTTACTCATCATGTTGATAACGTGACTCTTATTCATGAAGATTTTATTGAGGTGATGCTTGATGATATTTTAATCCTCGAAACTTCATTCCCAGAATGAACCTGTAATGTCTACACACAATCACAGAACAAAAACTCTGTTGTTTATGAATAACAATGAACTCTTCGAAGAATCGAGACGTGGATATTTTCCATGATAAGGCAACAGCTAAAGCAAAAACAATTCTTAATTTTATTTGTCGTGTGTACGTCTAACGTCCCATCTAAAGTTGGAATTAAACCCGGAGGGAGTTTGAGACGCTTGCATTTTCTCTCTCTTTACAAGACAGATTGACACATCAGAGCCTTGCCCTTGTAACACAGTTTTAAAGGGATAGTTCACCCATAACTGAAAATTCTGTCATCATTTACTCACAATATTGTTTCAAACCTGTTTGACTTTCTTCTGTTGAACACAAAGAAGATTATTTAAAGAAAGCTGGACACCTGTAACTATTAACCTCCATATTTCTTTATGGATGTCACTGATTACGGGATTATTAAATATCTTTTTGTGTGTGTGTGTGCGTGTGTGTGTGTGTGTTCATAAGAAAGAAAACTTATAAAGATTTGGCACCACTTGAGGGAGAGTAAATAGTGAGTGGGTTTTTTTGGGGGGAGGGGGGGTGAATTATCTCTTAAGTGAAAATATATCTGTCCTAAAGAAACTCCTTTTTTTTTTTTTGGACATAGGCTCATTTTAGAAGTTTTCTAAAGTTAAAAAGTTAAAAACTTAGCTTAGCATGAATCATCAAATCGAATTAGACCATTAGCATCTAAAAGAATTTAAAGTGAGTTTCGTTAATTTTACTATTCAAAGCTTGACTATTTACCTCAAAAGTTGAGTTTTACAATTTTTTTTAATCCATTCAGCCAATATCTGGGTCTGAAGGGAGCACTTTTAGCTTAGCTTAGCATAAACAATCAAATCGGATTAGACCATTAGCATCTAAAATATTTTAAAGAGAGTTTCGTTAATTTTACTATTTAAAGCTTGATTATTTACTTCAAAAGTTAAGTTTTACTATTTTTAATCCATTCAGCCAATATACGGATCTGGAGGGAGAACGTTTAGCTAGCCTAGCATAAATCCTATAATTGGATCAGACAATTAGCATCTAAGACAACATAGAGTTTTGTTAATTTTACTATTTCAAGCTTTACTATTTACCTCAAAAGTTGAGTTTTACCATTTTTGAATCCATTTAGCCAATATACGGATCTGACGGGAGCAATTTTAGCTTAGCTTAGCTTAGCATAAATCATCGAATCGTATTATACCATTATCATCTAAAAATCTTTAAAGAGCTTTTTGTTAATTTATAGCTTAACTCAAATTTGAGTTTTACCATTTTTTAATCCATTCAACCAATGTCCTGCAGGAAATAGTACTGCAGGAAATTCCTACATAGCTACAACATTAGGAGAACTAGAAAATAGTCTAGCTTTAAACAGGAAAATTATCAAAACTCATGAATTTTTGGAACAAGATGCTAATGGTCTAATCTGATTCAATGATTTATGCTAAGCTAAGCTAAAAGTGCTTCTGTAGACAGTGTAGATAAGCTAAATGGGGTAAAACTCAACTGTTTTACTCTAGGGGATTTGTAAAATGAGCCTATTTCCAAAACAAAAGTGGATGTTCTTCTAAAGGGCCACGAAAAACCCCCTTTCTCAGCGGGGTGTTTTAACACCTCTAGTTTGGAAAAGCTCAGCAAAGTTCAGCTCTGTTTAGGTGGGAGTGTCGAGGGGAGGGAAAGAGGGAAGGTACAAACGTAAAAACAACAAATTTTCACTCTTATATATGAAAATATAATGTGTCCTAATAGTGTTTATAGCAGCGTGGGACACATATACAGTATGAATGTCAACAGCTCAAAAAATGTGTTTTGGTGTATTGTGACCCTTTAAAACTTCCTAAAAATTCAGGGTCAGTGGGTTAATGCACTGTTGTTAGGTTATGATGTTGCATCTTACCTTCTGTAATGATCCACCAGAGGAGACGTGATGTGATATTTGTATTTGACTTGTGACTAGGGATGGGCGGATCGATCCTGAAGTATCCTGGGAATGTATCAAAAGGATCAATCCTTAAGTAAAAGTATCTATCTTTTCTGGGGGGTTTCTCACTGAGTAAAATATCTCAATAATTATAACGCCACATATTATATAAATATTTACTTAAATAGGAACACGAATGGGAACTATAAAATCCTTCCGCTGTAACCGCTGTTTCAACCGCTGTAAATAAAATACAAAGTTTAGGTACACATAATAACTGGGAGAGATGTACTTTTTTAATTAAACAAGGTTTCTGCAGTGTATTATTTTTTGTTACATATGGTGCCATGCAATTATAGTTCTGTTTTTTAAATAAATGTAAAGAGGAATCATGTGTTTTGTGTTTAATTGAATAATAATAATAATGGTGATGATAATAATAATTATAATAGTATAATAATAATATTATTATAATAATTATAATAAAGGTGATAACCATTTTTTAAATCACAATAAAATATTTATTTAAAGTATTAGTATCGGTATCGATATTGATGATACTTGCCTTGAAATACTTGGTGTCGGATCGGAAACAAAAATATTGGTATCGCCCATCCCTACTTGTGACTTGTACCCCCTTGACCACAGCAGATTAATTCAGACATGGTGTTGTGATGTTAAGAAGAAATTGTGGTTAAATTTCCACTTAGTTATCAACTGAGCTCTATTTGTTCTGCTGCAGTTCAGTAAACCATGAAAGGCAGAGAGTCAGCAGCCTTAAGGGATTTCTCTGGAACTTTATAGCCTAAAAACTGTGGGTAAAATATGGACAAATACAACCATTGGCTTACATTTTTGGCTATAGATTTAATTCAATAAATTAACATATATAGAAGTTGCTTTTTGCCTGTGTTTTATTCAAAGTGGGTTGAAATCATCAAACATTACTTAGAGTGTGTACACAAAATATTTTGTAAACATGATTAGCATTTCCTCTAAATTTCGTTTGTTCTCTTCCCTTGGGCTATACATAGGAAACCAATATCCCAATATTGACATTTCAGTGAAACCTAGCATTCTGGATCCTGTTCCTTAATCAATTTATTTAGGTGTAACATAAGCATGGTCGCTTCACAAAAAGAAGGTCGCTGGTTCGAGCCCTGGCTGGGCCATTTACACCTATTGACCCAGAGACTTTTGGTAACCTGACATCAAAACTCAAATCTAACCTAATATTAACATCCTGATGTTGTGTGCCTGCTGGGCAATAACTAAATGCACAACAGAATGTGACGTTTACACACATCCACAAATGACAAGTAAATGCATCAGCTTTTTACAGCGTAATACTCACTACTCACTACTCTTGAGCACCCTTTAAAGGGCTACTTTTTACTCATACTTTAAGTAATGTTTACAACAGATACTTTTACTCTACCTGCACTACATTTTCAGGCAAGTAAATAGTACTTTAACTCTAGTATGATGTTTCAGTACTCTTTCCAGCACTGTACATGTGTGAGCAATTGTCCATATTCACAGACCAACTATAACAAAAGCAGCGCCAACGTCTAAAAGGACTAAAATGCTACATATACCCAGTGACTGCCTGTTTTTAAACCAGGAACTGATTCATTATTTAAGTTAGTCAGTAGTCTATTAATAAAACTTACTCCAGGAAGAGGCAAGGGTTGGGTATTTTTATCTACCCTCACACTTGATGCACTGAAACAATCCGATCAGACAAGCAGGAGCATTACCCATCGTCATCGGGAGTCACACACAAACCCCGCCTCACTGCTGAAGCCTAAAACACAGCTCAGATCATGTTACTCTTACACACCATCAGGCAAGACTCACACCTTCAACATATTTATGTCTAATAATACAAGATTAGGCTTAGAACGGGTTTGAGAAGGAGTGGGAAATACATCTAGAAGTTCTCTCCAAAGCAGGTAAGTCAATTTTACCAGACAATAATTTCACAGGACATGATCTAAATGTATTTACAACACCTGTTACTAAAAATAAGTGAAACTAGATGTAGCCTATAGATTTGATCAATTCTTTAGCATATTACATTGTATAGTCATACCTGTCAACATTGGGATGTGAAAATAAGGGATCTTATTTGTAATGTATAGAATACATTAGCAAATAGTTTAGAAATAAAATTTCTTTCATCATAAAGAAATAGAACGGCGACCCCGGATTAATAAAGGGGACTAAGCCGACAAGAAAATGAATGAATGAAAGAAATAGAATCAAATCCTATTAATCTTTTCTTCACTGTATATCTTACACATTCTGAATAAAGAGCAGTGAATGAATCATTTATTTAGATTTTTTGTTTGATTACATTAAATAACAGAGGTGTCTCTGTTATAAATAACAGAAGTTTACATCTTAAAATGACAACATTCGATTGCTTTCCTTACGTTTTATGCTCATTTAAGACTAAATTAGTTAACCATCAAATTCGACATCTTTAGATGTTGTTATTATTATTAATTATGTGTATATGTCTGTTCAAACACGCACCCAAAACCCAGTAGGCTATCCACTTTCGCTTTGCTTCTAAATAGAGTGTACATAATCCGTTTGGGAAACAGCGTCTGTTTATCACTATGGAGCGCGTCAGCTGACAGTCACGCACCGCTTTATGACTGTTTTGAGGATTGCATAGGAGGAGTGACGGCACCTGTAATGGAAAGGAAAGGGAATCCCGCCGTTTTTATGTTTATTCTAAAGTGTTTTATGCCTAAATAAAGTGAAAGCACAGAAAAGATTCACATTTAAGAAGAAGGGGCGTCGCTGGTGGTTCAGCGGTATGGGTTGCGAATAGGGAGCATCGGCTCTTTAATGTTTATTGACACCCGTCGGAGAACGACTAAAATTACGGAGAAATACGGGAAAATAGCTTTACGGGATGATAGCGGGATACAACTGTAAAATACGGAAGAATCCCGGGAAATACGGGAGGGTTGACAGGTATGGTATAGTTGTCTTATACATCTTCAGCTTCCTAATATAATCCACTCTCTCTTTATTTGTAGGTCAATTGATTTCAATGGCCAGACAGATGAGCGCTGTTAAACTGAAACGTCATTCCCGCTACATCACAGCATTTCTGAGCTCCTCTACCATCTTGTTGTTTCTGTATTTTCAAAACTCAGCAGTGGTTACGACATACGTTTCTTATGGGATCGTCTCAAAACGAGCTGCGTGTGGATGCAACACGTGTGTGGCAAGCCGAGAAAACGGTACTTGGTTCAGTGAGCGTTACAATCGCACCACACCATTTCTGCTCAACAGCACCAACAGTGCTTTAAATGAAGACATCTTAAGGTGGTGGAAGGTAAGATCTTGTTATACCATAAAAAAGGGGTTTCTGGATTTAATGAATTTAATGCCTTTGTGGATTTAATGCCTAAGAGCTTTAATGTTGACTACTTTAAAAGTTTGGGATCTGTGATATTTTTTTAATATGACCAATATTAGACTACAAAAAATACAGTAAAAACAATAACAGTGTGGAATAAACATGAACTACTATATAACTGTATTGTATCTTGTTTAATAAACATATTTATTCAATTTAGGATTTTGTGCGGATTATAAAAATACATTGTTTTCTTGTGGAAAACAAATCAAACCTGTTGAAAAAGCCCTTGTACTCAGGCTCAACAATACCCAGTGGCTTTTTGACAACAGCAAATGGTGGGCAGTGTGTATTTAAATGAGTAAACATAGGAGAAAGTCATTTACATGTTGCCAGACTTCCTTCTGCCAGCAGGTGGTATTATGAATATTTACTGAAGGGTATGGCATTTACAGTGTAAAACATGACCTTTCCTCTTGCCAGTAGTCAGCGTTATGATTATTACTGAATACTGACTTATAGATGTCTTTAAAGTCACCATGAAATGGAAGTTAAGATTGTCATTTTTTTCCATATCGTGATGTACATCTGATTAAAATGGACCTAAAATGAGAAAGAAATGAAGGACGATGCATGATTTCGTAATTTCGTAACCATTCACGTGTCTACCAAATTGTGTATGTTCATGTAAAAATTGCCAGCAGGAGAAAGTGTAGGGTCACCTTTGGTCAAAAATGTCTAAACTTGTTCCTGGAGGGCTGGTGTCCTGCAGATTATAGCTCCAACTTGCCTCAACACACCAGCAAGGATGTTTCTAGAAAGCCTAGTAAGAGCTTGATTAGCTAGCCCAGGTGTGTCTGATTGGGGTTGGAACTAAACTTTGCAGGACACCGGCCCTCCAGGACCGAGTTGGGACATCCCTGCCTTAGGTAAAGTGCACGAATACACTAATGTCAGAGATCCCACAGGGATTGAAACCTAAAGGCATAGAGATCTCTCCAGATAGTCCCCTTCCCCTGATAAAGATAAAGATCCCTTTCCACACCAGTGGGACCAAAGCAGCTAAGGGCGTACTTACACTATGCCATCCGAACCGTGCTCAGGCCCGTTTCCCGGATAATTTTAGAAGTGTGAGCGCTCTGAATCGGGCACAGCCACGGAACAGTTGGCTGGCCCTGGCCCGGTTGGAAGAGGTGTGCCTGAGCCCGGTTCACTTGGGCTTTGGCACGATACGCTTGTAGTGTAAGTGCAAAGCGCGTCTGAGCCCGAAACTGAAGAGAAGACGTGACTTTTGGGGACTGTTTCATATGGATTTATTAATCATTCTTACTGTTTAAAGAGCCCATATGGTTGGTTGAGAACGGTTAAATTTCACTTTTTGAAGTCCCAAACAACAGGATGATATGTATGCAAGGTTAAAAAACACTTTCGATGTCTTATAATATCTATTTATTTTTACCTCATTTTCCCACCGACTCCCATATGAATCGTCTGAGCGAGTCTTTTTCCCCAAGGACCTCCTTTCCGTGACGCTACCACGTCACGTCACCACGTCATGTCCACCACGTTACGTCCCAATGCCAGAACATATTGAAAACAAATTACTGCTTTTGTACAACAGCGCATTGCTAAATTCTTCATCATAACAACAAACATTCAGTAATAATGAACACCTCATGGACTATTGTAAGCCAACAAATAGTTACATTCGGCAGTGAGCTAAATGGCTACCGCTACATGCTGCACGGAGTAAACACAATACAGACAACTACATCCATATTTACCTTGTTACGGTCAACAAGACTGGAAGAACACGCAGGTCCAAATAAACTGGGTATTGATCCATCCTTTAACAACAACCGTGCAACAAATCCCGCGTCGTAAGCTGGTAGATTGGTGTAGCTCTCTTCAGAGAGATGACGCGAACACAGCACCGTGTTGGGGATGTAATTCTCAGGTATTTTACGAAAAAAACCTCAACCACTACAGGTAGGGAAAAGAGATTTCCAGGTAGGGAAAATAACACAGCTTTTCCCTCGCACTTCAGAGCACAGCGTCCGCGGGTCATGATTTAACCGGAATGCCGATAAGTTCAGTAAAATTAGCAGCAGTCGTGTTTTCCGGATCAATAACTCAAGACCGAAACATTGTTCCTACACAAACAGCACCTCTTTTCAACCGTCGCAATGTATACAATCGCCTACAACCTTATTTTCCTAAAAATGAGCTTTGCCTACGCGCTGGATGCATAATATTAAACTCTGTGTGCAGGGGGCAGAGAGACCGGTCCTTAGGGACCGTCTACAAAGAGCAAAACGCGGAAACCAAAAGCTGTCAATAACTTCTCTCTAAATCTTTATACTGCCATCAAACAGTATAAAGATTTACTTAGATATTACTCAGATCACACGTCACTGCTGTCCCGCTGGTTATGCGGTTATTCTAGCCGGTTATGCTACAACACTTACTGCAATACAGTGCTTGTTGTCTTCCACTTTTCCTTCCTGTCTGTGGGCGGGGCCGGGCAGTTCAAATTTTCCCGGGTCTGCGCGCGCAACTATTATGTTTCGCGTTGACGTCAAGCCGAAACGGCTAAAGACTCGTTCTAATAACGATTCATTTAAACAACAATGAGTCGACTCTTTTATATATGAATCAATCGTTTTAAACACTTTGCACTTTCAGATTTAAGCCTTAGCTGGACATTTCACTTTACTTAGAGCTGTGTAACACACTGCATGGAAGGTCATTTTCAAAAATCCATAATATGGGCTCTTTAATGAACGCAAACTGTCGTATATTATTTAAGACGCAAACCCCTCACTGCACGACAGCTGCACCTTTAGTAAACCTTCTAATTCCTGCAGCACGGGGACTTTATGATTGTTAATGAGCGTGAACAGTGGCTGATCTGTTCGGCGGAATATCTCACTGTGTGTCACTGCATATCAAACCACTAAAACGATAAAATGATATAAAGAAATCTCCACTGAAATCTCCGAGAGCGCTTCTCTTACACTGAACAGCGCATCATCGATGACGTAAGCGTGCTCGGGCCCGAATGCAATGTGACTGCGGGCCGTCGGGGAAGACGGAAGGCGGGACAAGCGTGCTTTGGCCTGGTTAAAGGGAACTGTACATAGTGTGAGTACGCCCTAAATCTGATATGCTTAAGCCAGGGTTCCCATGGTGCTGAGAAACAAGGCTCACCTCATCTGGAGCCCACGTGTCCACTTATAGAGTACTAATGCACTTACTTTATTCTGGAGGTCAACTTTAGAAGGATGATGTTGAGGCTTGCAACCCATTCAATCTGCCTAGTTCAATGCTAGTACGTTGGCTTTCCATTCCATTAGTTCGATTCTAGTTGAACTAATACTCCTGCCTGAATGTGTAGAGGCACAGCATCTGAACAGGCTCTGCTGCTTGTGAACAATGCCTGGCTATAATGATAGAAAATGTGCTTCTCTACAACCTCCTCTATGAGAAATGCTTATCCGCGATTCTGGAACGAGCAGGTCGACATGCCTTACTTCTTTTGGTCACTTGCTCATGTCTGCTTTGAAGGCCTGAAAGCAGGGGCGCTGCTGGCCGCCACGGGCCCTCTGACAACCTTTCGCAGACAACGGTGGGGGTTGGGGTTGTATAGCAGACCAAAATGAAGCAGGTGTTTGGTTGGGTGTGGAGTTTGCGGGCCCCTAATAATAGCCCCTTTCACACATACAGACCTTTCTGGAAAATTACCGGCAATTTTCCGGAAAGGTCTGCATGTGTGAACAGGCCCTTTTTGAAAACACCGGTAAATTAGTTCTGGCAATTTTTCAGAAAGAGAAGTTGTAACGTTACCGGTAATTTACCGCAGTGCTACTCTGTGTGCACGCAGAAGGAAGAAAGAAAGAGCGTGTTCACGATTAGAACATGCTGACGTAAGACGTCTACTCCAGCCAATCAGAACACTCAGACGCATTCACATCTGCGCTGTTTATGAAAATGAAAGCCTTTGAATATTTCTCCAGACACATTCAGCTGCTTGATGTTAGTCAGATAATGTTTCTGTTCCTTCTTAATGCCAACTGTGGAAAAATGATCGATAAAATGCTTATGATAAACCGCTGTTTGTTTACCTTCAAGCTCTGCTTCAGCTGCTGGACGCGTGTGCACATGAAGTGCTCCGGTTAGCGCCAACACACATGTACATCTCGACATGCAAAAGTGTTTCTCCATATGTTTTCAGCGTAGATGTTCACAATACTCATCCAACCACAGAATTTGTAATGTCGTCAAATGTGTAAACATATAGCTGCGCTGCGCTTCTGCCTTTGGATGTCCCTGGGAGAAAGCAGCTGCATGAATGCTAAAGCTTTAAATAAAAGTGAGTCATCAACAAAAGCCCGACTCCTTCTGCGTTAACAAACACAAGCGCAGCCGTTTAGAGCTCGTTTCTGCTTAATAATGTCAGAGTTTACTGGTATTTTGGAATGGATGTGTGAACGCTCTTATCCGGAAAAAATCCGGAACATCCTCGCCTGTGTGAACAGCGCTTTTTTCAATTTACCAGTAAAGTCGTTCCGGAAATTTTCCGGATATTTAATGGTATCACTGTGTAAAAGGGGCTATTGCCTCTGGGGGCCCCCAAAATGTGTGGGCCCTTAGAATCGTCCTAACTTTCCCCCCCTTAGTGGCGCCCCTGCCTGAAAGTGTTAATAGTCTATTGATGAGCTGTTCATGTCACCTTTCACAGGATACCCACTGTTGTGATCTGCCTGCCACTATTCAGAGACCTCACATATTCTCTGAAGGTGATGGAATGAAAGTCATGAATAAAATAAGTTGCCGTTCTCCCAATGCTTTGGTTTGGTGTACCTTCAGGAGAGCCATCCCATGTGGAGATGGCTTGACCAACAGTGCTCTAAGCTCTCAACACCAGGGATATGTAAACTTACATGAGAGCCAAAGAAGACAGGAATTGAACCCCAGGAACCAACTATCCATCCCAGAGAGCTCAGGGCTCAACTCAAGCCAAATACTTCCAGAAAAGTTTGGCTGCCAGCTCAGCATCTGCCTCAGACTGGGCAGTGGTACCTAAGTGTGAAACCCAGCCTGGTCTTTAGCCACTGGTGCAGTAACCGTTCTTAATTATGTGGAATGTAGTGAAAATTCGGAGTAGAGATATCCTGGGATTTTGCTAAAGTGCTGTTCATAGGCCACACGGTCTAAAGTGAATCAGGCAGGCAAAGGTAACCTGATGTAACTGTCCTGACAGACCACCGTGCTATTGTGAACCATATATACCATAACCCTAACAATTGCTTATCAGGCTCAAGGTTAATGCTGTAGTCACACTAGAGTTTAAACTTGCGAAGTTCTGTCATATGGCACTGTGAAACAGGGCGGGATTAAACAAGATGATTAGACACTGATACAGCAAGTGATTGCTCCATGTTTTACATTTCTGTACAGAGAGGTCATGTTTTGATCTTCTGTTGGTCTGACGCAATCATGTGATGTGATTTCGCAGGTCAGAGTTCACCAAGCTTGAACTTTCAAATGCAGCGTTACATGCGATTACATGCAAAACTCCATTTCCAGTCAGTTGCATTCGCATGCGTATGAATGGAAGTCTATGGGGCAAAAAGTGCAGCGTGACGCGGCTTAAGGCTGCTTCATTTGCACTGCTCCTGGCAGTACTATTGTACACAGTAGCGTCTCTGTTAGTTTTTGCATTTTGTTGCAATTATCAGTCTCTATTTTGTTTAGACTCCTTCAACCATTTTATATTTACATTATTTTGTTTACCGTCATGAGCCCACTTTACTTTCTAGTTTCCTTTGTGGAAAACCAATCCTTTTTAAAAATAAGATCCATGTCTAATTCCAGGCGACACGGTGGCGCAGTTGGTAGTGCTGTCGCCTCACAGCAAGAAGGTCGCTGGTTCGAGCCTCGGCTGGGTCAGTTGGCATTTCTGTGTGGAGTTTGCATGTTCTCCCCGTGTTCGCGTGGGTTTCCTCTGGGTGCTCCGGTTTCCCCCACAAGTCCAAAGACATGCGGTATGGGTGAATTGGGTAAGCTAAAATTGTCCGTAGTGTATGTGTGTGAATGAGAATGTGTGGATGTTTCCCAGTGATGGGTTGCAGCTGGAAGGGCATCCGCTGCGTAAAACAAATGCTGGATAAGTTGGCGATTCATTCCGCTGTGGCAACCCCGGATTAATAAAGGGACTAAGCCGACAAGAAAATTAATGAATGAATGAATGTCTAATTCCTATCCCCAAACCTAACCTAACTGTAAAATGATTGGAATGTTGTTCTAGGATCAACATAGATGTTGATATAGGAGAACATGTCCTACTTGATGAAGTGACTTTGTCACCCATTAACATCACTTATTTTGACACTTTGTTTTTTGATGACGAACCAGTCAGGCCTATGGTCATCAGATGAATGGCCATTCTGGACTTCTTATGAATATTCAGATGGCCAGTCAGCCTGTGGCCAGTAGTGACTATTGATTTTTGAAAATGAACACTGAACACTGTGAGCATACCTGCCAACATTTGGTTTTGAAATTCCGGGAGATTCCAGGGGGTGGGGTGGGGGTGGGGGGTTGAATACAAATAACAAAATTAATATACAAATGAGCCCAAAGCAATATCCATGGCTCCTGGGGACACAATGAGGTCTTGTAAAGCGAAGCGATAACAATAAACTCTCTAAGGAATTGAACATTATTAATAATTTCAACATAATTTACAATTTTAGTTTCGTTGTAATTTCACGTGCCTAGTGATGTTGTTTTTCCCACCGTGTCCAACATTAAAATCAATACGACACACCTTGCAGAAAGCGTGGGCGCCGTCAAGGTGGCTTCTAGACAAACACTTGAATTCTTCTGTCCAGCTGTTGGTAAATTTACATGTATATTTTTTTCTTTGCCGAAGCACAACCTGACTGTTTTCTTTCCATCATGTGTACTACTACTGACGCAGCTGTTTGTTGCTACTGCCACCATTCAATTCCCGCATCTACCTCCTGCGCAGAAATTAACAGCGCACCTGAGTTGTAACGTATGTTGCCAGATTGAGGTAAAATATGTTACAAGATTTGAATATTGCGTCAATTGTGTGAGGTAATGAACTTCATTCAACATCTGGCAACTTGACAAACATGAACAAAAGTGCTTTTTTTGAAACTGCATTGGGACGTACAAATTACGGGAGTTTCCCAGGAGAAATAACAAACTGGGAGGGTGGCAGGAGATGGATGTGAAACACGGGAGACTCCTGGGAAAAACGGGAGTGTTGGCAGGTATGACTGTGAAACAGATAATGAAGTGAAATAAAGCAAGCCTTTTTTATACAGGCAAATTCATTGCACTTTTCTAGCTACAGCAGAGATGTTTGGGCTCTTGAGAATAAACCCTAGGTGTTTGTTAATTGAAAGTGACCAACAAAAAGAAGACTAACCTGGAGGAGTGGACAGCATGAGGCTCCAAGGACAGAAGAGTCTCGCTGACATCCAGCTTCTCCAGCCTCCGGCGCCTAGACTAAAACTCTGCACAAGACGTCTGGCCATAGGAGAAATGGTCGTGCCCAACTGAGCCTGGATTCTCTCGAGGTTTTTTAATTCTTCGCTTTCGCCAATTGGTGAAGTTTTTTCCTCGCCGCTGTCGCCACTGGCTTGCAGGGTTCGGGACCTGTAGAGCTGCGCATCGATGGATTTGCTCTTCAGTGTTTGGACTCTCAGTAGTGAATATTAAACCACACTAAACTAAACTGAACTCCAACTCTGAAAACTCGACTGACTGTTTCAATTTACTATAACCTTCAATGTGAAGCTGCTTTGACACAATCTACATTGTAAAAGCGCATAGAAATAAAGGATTGAATGAGCCTATGTTCTTCATTTAAAACTATAAACAAGGCACTGCAAACACAGATGCTGATGATATAGTTGATCCTAATGGCTATTACGCTTTCAAACAGGGGCTTCAACGTGCAGCGGATGTCGTCAACTACACGTACGTGGTGGACATTTTGTTTTCTCTGTTCCCTGATGAAGACCACTACTCGGACGCCGGTCCAGATCGCTGCAGGACCTGTGCCGTGGTGGGAAACTCCGGGAACCTTCTGGGCTCCAATTATGGACGTCTCATAGACCTTCATGACTTTGTTTTAAGGTAGGGGATTATCTGGAGAATAACAAAACAGCAATGTTAATGGAATGAGTCATTAATGCCAAGATTATACAGTTAAAGTCGGCGTTAAATCAATATTTAAAGTGTTTATTTTGTTAGTGCTAATCCATTGAATCAAAATGACTGTCTTAGTAATCTTCAGTCAAAATTTGACAATTTGTTTCCACTTTTGGAGTGGTGGTTCTTCTCTGTGATGTCCGTTTTAATGGCTTCACCCACAATATTGAGTAACGCTTTCTTTTACGACCCGCAAAGTACTGCGTAAGTACAGTGGAATAACGGTGTACTTTTCTGCACTCTTAAAAAAAGTTTTTTCAGTGGTTCTTCAGTAGTTCTTTACGGTATTTGAGGTGCTATTTAGCACTTTTACTGTGTAAAGAACCTTCAAAGCACCATAAAGGTTCTTCAGTGGTTCTTCGGTGGTTCTTTAAGGTGGTCAGGGTGCTTTATAGCAATTTTACTGTGTAAAGATACTTTAAAGCTCCATAAAGGTTCTTCAGTGGTTCTTTGGGGGGTTTAAAGTGCTATATAGCACCAATACTACTAGTAAGCACTTGTTCTTATAGCTAATTCTCATAACTCTTATGCCGGTTTTATTTGTATAAAGGGTAAAGTAACATTATGAACACCTTAAAATATAGGTGCTATATAGCACCATTTGACAAAAGTACTATATAGCACCTATTTTTTTAAGGTGCTGTATAGCACCAAAAAAGGTTCCCCCCTCGTTAACACCAAAGAACCAGTTTTGGTGCTATTTAGCACCTTTTTTTTTAGAGTGTGTACGTATAGTATAAGTATAATGAATGTACGTGTAGGTATAAGGGAACAAACTGTAATGCTTAGGTAATAAGGGGGTTACAACCAGATATGCAACACGCAAAGTACCGCGTAAGTATATTGATTTTACAGTGTACTTTTCTATAAAGTGCAAAGGAACAAACCATAATGTTTGCTTAATAAGGGGGTAACAATAAGATATTCAGCATGCAAAGGACCCCATATAAAGAATGACGCAAGGGTGGTAACAACCTAATGCAACCTGCAAACACCTGGGTAAGTACATTAATAATAGTACCCTTATTCAGTGCTTGGGTTTTATATGGGGTGTTTAGTAGATAAAAGGTTTACCCTTTTAAATAAAAAGGTTTACCCTTTAACTACAGGGAACAAGGAGGGAACAATGTTTCACTTTGCGGATCGTAAAAGAAAGAGTTACCCAATATTCTTACCCACGCCTCTCTTGTCGTTAGTTTGCTATGAGGGAATGATGAGGGAACAGACTCATGGGGTGAAATAAAATCATGAACAAAACACAGCTATTGACCAATCAGCATCAAGGATTCGATCTAACTGAGGCCCAGAGAGCAAAACCAGCTCCGCTGATGCCACATATGTTTTCTGTGTGCTTTTTCCCAGGATAAATAAAGCCCCGACAAAGGGTTTTGAGAAGGATGTTGGGTCTAAGACCACTCACCGGATCATCTATCCCGAGAGCGCTGTGGATTTGGACAACTCCACTCATCTGGTGCTCTTTCCCTATAAGATTCTGGACATGCAATGGCTCATTAGCATCTTCACCACTAAACACATCACAGAGTAAGAAATAAACACTCATTATACATGTTCTTGTCTATACATACACCCACCAGTCCATTTGTGCATTCTATTTGCACATCTTTTAGCATTCAGAAACGCCTTTATTTAACAAGGTGCTGGAATTTTCCACGGAAATGTTGGTCTGGTGGCAGATTTGTTGACTACTTATCCATTATGTTAATTTCCTGTTCCTCCACATCAGAAAGGCACTTTAATATGATGAGATCTGGTGACTGCTGAGGTCATATGAGTTTAGTGAGCTCACTGTCAGGTTCAAGAAACCAGTTTACTGACGATCATATTTCAAGTAGGCTTATCTCTTCTTTGAGTATTACTTTTAATTCACTACATTATAAAAGATACCCTATAAGATCTATTAGAATTTTTTTAATATAATTATAAAGTATAACACTATACACTACCTGACAAAAGTCTTGTCGTTGATCGCATTTGTAAGAGCAAGAAATAAAAACTTGACTTCTAGTTGATCATCAAGTGGCAGAAGGTCGATTTTTCTGATGATCTGTTGAACTGCATCTCAATCATCACAAATACTGCTGAAGACCTACTGGAACCCTTATAGACTCAAGATTCTCACAGAAATCAGTCAAGTTTGGTGAAGGAAAAATCATGGTTTGGGTTTACATTCAGAATGGGGGCCCATTACATTACAAACCACAGGAGAGGGTGAATTCTCCAGCAGGATAGCGCTCCTCATACTTCAGCCTCCACATCAAAGTTCCTGAAAGCAAAGAAGGTCAAGGTGTTGCAGGATTGGCCAGCCCAGTCACCAGAAATGAACATTATTGAGCATGTCTGGAGTAAGATGAAAGAGGAGGCATTGAAGATGAATCCAAAGAATCTCAATGAACTTGATGGGAGTCCTGCAAGAACGCTTTCTTTGCCATTCCAGATGACTTTATTAATAAGTTATTTGAGTCATTGCAGAGATGTATGGATGCAGTCCTCCAAGCTCATGGGAGTCATGCACAATATTGATTCTGTTTCCACTGCACCATGACTTTATATTCTATACTGTACATTATTTCTGTTAAGTCAGACCTTACTGTCCTAATTAAATAATTCAAAATCAAGGCATGATCATATTTTATTTTGGTAAAATAAGCGTAATCTAGAGGCCTTCGCCTTTCATATAAGCCACTTCTAATACCAAATGATCAACTAGAAGTCAAGTTATTATTTGTTGTTCCTAAAACGTGGATAGTCGACAAGAGTTTTGTCAGGTAGTGTACACTGTAAAAAAAATTCATGAATTAGCAGTTTTTCATATTTATGTTTTCATTTATTTATGATTTTAAATTGCATAATGGGACCTTGATTTTTCCAGCATTTTATTTTTAATAGTCGGAAATGATATATATTCCCTGAATTGGTGGCAGTGCTTTTTTCTGTTATTTTATGGACTTAATTCTGTAATATATCTTATACAAAATTATTTTTCAAATGACTAAAATGTCAATAAGTCACTCTGATAAACTGCACAGTTGAACTTTTAACATCAAAAGTCAACAGAGCAGAGATAAATCTCCCATAATGCAATTTATAACCATAAATAAACGGAAATAATTTAAATACAGAACATGTAAAGTAACAGATACATATATTTGTTATTTGACACATTTGCTATTTAAACAATGTGGCACATGATACCTGTGCTGAACAAACTAGTAAAACTGTCATACCTGGCACTGCATATTGCTTTGTTAATGATAGAGCCATTTGTGTTTTAGAGTGTCCCATGTTTGAATCCTGACTCGCAAACCTTTTCCGATACAAATAAATTATGTATAAGGGATTAAACATTACGCACTTTTGTACTTTGACTCAAGTAACATTGAAAAAGAGGACTTTAGACATTCACCGGCCACTTTATTAGGTACCGGGATGGACCTCCTTTTGCCTTCAGAACTGCCGCAATCCCTTGTGGCATAGATTCAACAAGGTACTGGAGACTTTGGTCCATGTTGACATGATAGCATCACACAGTTGCTGCAGATTTGTCGGCTGCACATCCATGATGCGAATCTCCCGTTCCACCACATCCCAAAGGTGCTCTATTGGATTTAGGCATTCATCCGAATTCAGCCGAATGTCGCAGCAGAAATCGAGATTCATCAGACCAGGCAACATTTTTCCAATGTTCTATTGACCAATTTTGCTGAGCCTATGCTAAATGTAGCTTCTTAGCTGACATGAGTGGCACCCAGTGTGGTCTTCTGCTGCTGTAGCCCATCTGCCTCAGGGTTGGATGTGTTGTGCGTTCAGAGATCCTCTTCTGCAGACCTCGGTTGTAACGAGTGGTTATTTGAGTTACTATTGCCTTTCTATCAGCTGGAACCAGTCTGGCCATTCTCCTCTGACTTCTGGCATCAACAAGGCATTTGCACCCACAGAACTGTGTGGAAATCCCAGTAGATCAGCAGTTTCTGAAATACTCAGACCAGCCTGTCTAGAACCAACAACCATGCCATATTCAAAGTCACTTAAATCACTAATTTTTCCGCATTCTGATGCTCGACTCGAACCGCAGCAGATCGTCTCGATCATGTCTACATGCCTAAACGCATTGAGTTGCTGCCATGCGATTGGCTGATTAAAAATTCGCGCTAACGAGCAGTTGTACCTAATAAAGTGGCCGGCGAGTGTATGTTTACTTGAGCAATATTATATTAGGGAATCGTTAAGTTTGCTCAAATGCTCGATTTGTGTACTCAGTCCGCCACAGCGAAGAAAAGCGGCCGACAGGTATATGCAAATTTTCTGATCAAATGTATCTAAATTAAATTTGAATGCATTTGTTTACTCTAGAACCTACATCCCAGTACCAGCAACAATCAAAGCAGACAGAGACAAGGTAAGCGGTTTATGTAAATTCATATATCTTATGTAAATTATGTAGACTTATTATTATTATAATTGTTATATTTATCAAATGTATTATTATTAATTTTTTGTCCTTTATTTCCTATTTACTGTATTATTATTTGATGATTTTAATATATTACATATTTAAAGTGCTTTGGCAATACTGTATTGAATGTCATGCCAATAAAGCAACTTGAACTTGAACTTGAAAGCCCTGGCTGACAAATGCTTATTTTATCAAGCTTTATTAACATTATCTGCAAATATCCTGCTATAAATACGTCTCTCATTAATGTCCTGCTCACTATTTTCAGGTGATGATTCTCCATCCTGAGTTCATCAAATATGTGAATGATAAATGGGCAGAGGGTCATGGTGGATATCCCTCCACTGGCTTCTTAACGCTGATATTTGCTCTTCACATCTGCGACGAGGTAAAACTCCTGTCACGTGTGTCAAACTTTGCATGGCATAGTTTCGGTGAAGCAATGCTGTTGTTTCTGAGGGAGTGTCTGTTTGAACAGGATAACATAACCACATGGCAACCGCGAAAGTGGATCCACAGGATGATTGCAAATATTTGATTGCAGGTGTTATGATAAATGCAGGCGCTTAATGCAGGAACAAAAGGGCTTTCAGTACAGTGTGAGCATCAAAACAATGTTTGAATTGTGATGGAAGCATCCACTTCAGGCTCTTTTTTTAATGAACAAAAGGCATTGTTTAAAGCAGTGGTCCTCAAACTTTTTTAACCAAGTACCACCTCAGAAAAAATGGTTTCTCCAAGTACCACCATAATGACCAGTATTGAAATACAGTAGCACAGTAGGCGTAATTAAAAAGCCCATATTATACATTAAAAAAGGTCATATTTTGGTTTTGGGGGTTTTCATCAACAGGCTGATATGCATGCAAGGTCAAAAAACACATTCATTGTCTTATAATCTGCATTTATTTTTACCTCATTATCCCAGCGACTCCCATATGAATCGTTCAGCAATTCATTTGTTCCCAAACTACTCCTTAGCGCGATGCTAAACTGTGCTGATTGGACCAATGAGTCGATGACCCAGTCTGTTGCGATTGGTCGACAGCGCTCAGCGCGAGTGAATGCCCATCACGGCATATTGAATGTGTGAGCATACCTGCCAACACTCCCGTTTTTCCCAGGAGTAACCCGTATTTCAGACCCGAACTCAACCTCCCCGATCTCCCAGCATTATTGTTAACCATAACTAAAAACAGCGACAGACATTTAGTATTAATGCACACAGCAGCAAAAGCTGAACCATTATGACACATGACGGCCGCGCGTGTGTAGGAACAGCCCATGGTGGCCATAGCAATGACAAACAGCAGAGGAACACGAGCTCACAAACGCATTTTAATCCGTAAACAAAGCGACACGCGTCACGTTTACAAAACACAATTAAATTCATAATTTGCAAGCTAGAGAAAACAGCGAGGCAACAGTTTTAATTACACTTACATTGAAATGGAGGAAGAAGGAGAGGTTGGATAGAGGGTGCACGCCAGATTCACGGTGGCAGGCCAGATCAGCCGTCAGGCTACTGGGAAATGTCCCGGTGCTCCCCATGCTCCTTCTGTTAACGACGGCCGGCGAATCCCCTGTTGTAAGCGTGTAAATTTCAGAAGCACTCCTCAGAGGGAACACAGCACAAGGCTGGGGCTATAATGCTGAGGTTTATTTTTGCAAAAATGCCTCACGCACTGACTCTTCACAGCTTTATCTTTAGGAAGGGAAAAGAGCACAACTTTCCCCTCACACTTCAGAGCACAGCGTCCACGTAACATGATTTAACCGGAATGTGATACAGTGCTTGTCATCTTCCACTTTTTCTTCCTGTCTGTGGGCGGGGCCGGGGGGTTTCAACTTTCCCAGGGTTTGCGCGCGCAGCTAGTGGGCGGGGCTTATGTTTCACGTTGACGTCAAGCTGAAACGGCTAAAGACTCGTTATAACAACGATTCATTTGAAGAACGACGAGTCGACTCTTTTATAGATGAATCAATAGTTTTAAACACTGTGCACTTTCAGATTTAAACCTTAGCTGGACATTTCACTTCACTTAGAGCTGTGTTACACACTGCATGCAAGCTCATTTTCAAAAACCCATAATAGGGGCTCTTTAAGCAGCTACAGCCCTGCGCAGTTCAAAAACGTAGCAGATTCTTTTTATTATGAATATTTATTATCATTACTATTATTTATTATTGTTTATTTGCTTTAAACAATACAAATAGTTTGAACAGAGAAATTAGAAATTAGATCTGCTTACTGCGCATTAAAGTAGGCTTTGTGTGTCAGAAAAGCAAGTGATTAAACTATACCTGTCAAAATTGGAGATATAAAAATACAGGATACGCCCCCAACAACCATTACAAATATGGGGAGAAAAATAGCTTCAAATGGAAAAAAACATAACAAACATTAGAAAATTGAAAATAAAATAAAAGGTTTCGCCTAATAAAATCACTGACCACATCTGTGTTATCGTACGCATCAAAGGGTTAAAAGTGTGTTCATTTTTTAACTTTAATTATTCAGCGATTCATCCGTGTACCACTAGAAGTGAGCCTGTGTACCACTACTGGTACATGTACCACAGTTTGAGAACCACTGGTTTAAAGCATAACGTTTACAGTGTATGCGGAAAGTATTCATATCGCTTCACTTTTTCCACATTTTTTATGTTACAGCCTCCAAAATGGATTCAATTCATTTATTTCCTCAACATTCTACACACAATCCCCCATAATGACAATGTGAAAAAGAGTTTTTGAAAGTGTTGCAAATTTATTAAAAATAAAAACCTGAAGAATCACATGTACATCAGTGTTCACAGCCTCTAAATTGAGATCAGGATCATTCTGTTTCCACTGATCATTCCTGAGATGTTTCAGCAGCTTAATCGGAGTTAACCTGTGATTGATTAGACATGATTTGAAAAGGCATACACCTGTCTATGTAAGGTCCCAGGGTTGACAGTGCATGTCAAAACACAAACCAAACATGAAGACAAAGGATAATTTTAGAAGTGTGAGTGCTCTGAATCGGGCTGAAGAGGTGTGCCTGAGCGCGGTTCACTTGGGCTTTGGCGCGGTACGCTTGTAGTGTGAGTGCAAAGCGCGCCTGAGCCCGAAACTGAAGAGGAGACGTGACTTTTGGGGACTGTTTCATATAGATTTATTAATCATTCTTACTGTTTAATGAACGCAAACTGTCATAGATTATTAAAGAACGCAAACCCCTCTCTGCACGACAGCTGCGCCTTTAGTAAACCTTCTAATTCCTGCAGCACGAGGACTTTATGATTGTTTATGAGCGTCAGCAGTGGCTGATCTGTTCGGCGAAATATTTGACTGTGTGTCACTGCATATCAAACCACTGAAACGATATAATGATATAAAGAAATCTCCACTGAAATCTCCGAGAGCGCTTCTTTTAAACTGAACAGCGCATCATCGATGACGTAAGCGTGCTCAGGCCCGAATGCAATGTGACTGCGGGCCGTCGGGGGAGACGGAAGGGAGGACAAGCATGCTTTAGCCCGGTTAAAGGGAACTGTACATAGTGTAAGTACGCCGTTAGTCAGGGAGGAGATCAATAACCTGATGGACACTCTGTCTGAGCTCCAGCGTTCTTCTGTGGAGAGAGGAGAACCTTACAGAAGGACAACCATCTGTGCAGCAATCCACCAATCAGGCCTGTATAGTAGAGTGGCCAGAATGAAGCCTCTCTTTAGCCTGGAATTTGCCAAAAGGCATCTGAAGGACTCTCAGATCATAAGAAAACTCTCTGGTCTGATGAGACTCAAATTGAGTGAACAAGAGGCGTTACGTTTAGAGAAAACCAGGCACCGCTCATCACCAGGCTAACAACATCCCTACAGTAAAGCATGGTGGTGGCAGCATCATGCTGTGGGGATGTTTTTCAGCAGCAGGAACTGGAAGACTAGTCAGGATAGAGGGAAAGATGAATGCAGCAATGTACAGAGACATCCTCAATGAAAACCTCTTGACCTCTTCAAGCAGGACAATGACCCAAAACACACCGCCAAAATATCAAGGGAGTGGCTTCATTACAACTCGGTGAATGTCCTTGAGTGGCCCAGCTAGAGCCCAGACCTAAATCCTATTGAACATCTCTGGAGAGATCTGAAAATGGCTGTACACCGTCGCTTCCCATCCAACCTGATAGAGCTTGAGAGGTACTTCAAAGAGGAATGTGCAAAAATTCCCAAAGACAGGTGTGGCAAGCTTGTGGCATCATATTCAAAAAGACCTGAGGCTATAAATGCTGCCAAAGGTGCATCAACAAAGTATTGAGCAAAGGCTGTGAACACTGATGTACATGTCATGAGCCAGATCTGATCTCATTAATTTCCTCATGCTTTCGGTATTGTTCTTCCAGTTCTGGCTCTGTTCCAGTGTCGGATTATTGCCTTTCATGTAGTGCATTCATTTTGTCAGTGCATTGTCCACTTATATTGTGCTCTTGTGTAGTCCTGTTAAGTGTTATCATTAGAGGGTCTTACCTGCGTTCTGCTTTGCTCAACGATCTCCAGCTCTAAAGTGTCTAATCAGGATCCGTTCCCCAGCCGCGTCTGAGTTGAGTTGGATATGAATCACTTTGAAGAGATTTTGTCTGAAACAGGTCCGACTGTACAGACATATTCATGATCAGTGATCATAGAGATAACCAGGTGATCAATAATTCTTGGCTAGAAATTGCAACAGCAGTGAGAAAGGAGGAAAGTTTGGGTTAAAAGGTTTGGGAAAACCTGAGGGATGAGTTTATTAAGGCCAGTGGAGGCCAATGGAGACCCATGTACACAATTTCAGAATGTTTTTCCACCAGTAGGTTTTACACTGATGTATATATTACATTTTAAAACAATTTAATATTTACAAAACTATAATGAAGTAACAAGTTATGTCTGGACAGGAATATTTGAACCAATCGGTTTACAACATGATGCCGTTTTTCTAGGCTTTATGGTGATAATGGTCAGGAATGTTGGATTATTATTGCCTTTTTAGCATGAGAAGGGGACAGAAACTAGCCAGACAGTAATGTATGAATTGTGAAGCAGGCTAAATAAAAACATCTGTATTATTTAGTAAGTGTACTTTTTGCTTTTATTCTTGCCATAATAGAAATATTTGTTAAGGAACCAATGTTCTGTTGTCAATAATATTTTAATACACTTTAATAGGTAAAACTGTTTGAGATATGAACAAAAGCAAGTGATGCATCAAAGTTTCATTAAATTTTTTTTTGAATGGTTATAAAAATCTTTATAATCATTAAAATAATTGATAAAAAATACAAAAAAAAACTAGTTTAATAACCATCAATAATATTAATGATACGATGTAGTTCCTGAAACTTTCTTTTTCTCTGTTTTTCTGTCTGACTTTACGGTCAGTTTCATTTGACCATACCAGTGCTGCGCACCAGCCGAAGCTTATTGTGCGGCAGCCTGCCTGTGTTTGACTTTGTGCCAAATTAAACTGTCCTTATTTTGCCCGCACCCCTGGCGTATTGTCTCTTCGTTACAGTACATGTGATTTTTCAGGTGTTTTATTTTTAATAAATTTGTAACAATTTCAAAAACTCTTTCTTCACATTGTCATTATGGGGGATAGTGTGTAAAATGTTGAGGAAATAAATTTATTTAATCCATTTTGGAATAAGGCTGTAATATAAAAAAATGTAAAAAAAAAAAAGTGAAGCGCTATGAATACTTTCCGGATGCTCTGTATAGCATTTTCACTGTTTTGGATGGAAACACGGTATGTGCTCTTGACAGATGCTTTAAAAGATTTGAGTTATGAGTGTGTTTCAGTTGGTCAAAACACAAACAACAAAAGAAAACACAACGGAAGAAACCCGCAGCAAGTTGGTCAAAACACAACGGAAATGTTTCAAGAGGACCTAAAAACATGACGGACCCAGCTGAGATACGGATGTAGTTAATTTATTTAATAACGCAACATTTCAGTTGATCATTAATTAGACTGATAATTTACAAAAGACAACGGAATCATGTAATCAGGATATTACACCTTTCAAAGACCACCAATCACTTCACTGAACAACAGTCACGGCGGGTCTGTATCTCAGCTGGGTCCTCTTGAAACATTTCCGTTGTGTTTTGACCAACTTGCTGCGCGTTTCTTCCGTTGTCTGTGTTTTGACAATTTGCAACAGGTGTGCTGTCAAATTGATGAAGATCGTTTCTTAATTTGCTGGTGTTTTTTGTTATTGCATGTGCTTTCTTAAATTGCAGCGCGTTAAGCTCTCTCGGCCACCGTAGTTTCGGGTGTAACGTGCATTAAACCAGAGCTGCCGTCATGTCATGTCCAGCCTGATCTCAGGAGGAAACTTAACTATTTTACATTTTGTCAGATTAGTTGGTTTTTGACTGCTTGCCCTTCTCTTACAGGTGAATGTTTTCGGGTTTGGAGCTACCAGTGATGGACAATGGCATCATTATTTTGATGAATCAAAGACTTCGTTCAGCAGTATTCACGGTGGCGACTTTGAAAATCAAACGATTCATTTCCTCCAACAAGAAAACAAGATAACCTTGCACAAGGGTTGGACATGAAGCAGGTTTCTGGAGAAACACGAGTACTCCGTGACCAGTATTGGACAATGAGCTGAGGAATCTGAACTTGCAGGTCTACAAGAGACGTGTCGAGAGATCAACTTTCCTGAGGGGATTCATTTGGGCTCAACGAAAATGTGGCTTCGGGTTATTTATTTATTTCGCTGAACTCTTCAAGCACATCTGAGTCACACTGTTTACACTGGAATTCACACACAAATGTATATATGTATGTATGTATGTATTCTGTATATTAGCTTCGGGAATTGGAGTTGATTTACATAAATATACATGAGCTGGAGCTACCTGGGCTTCAAAACACTTCAGCATGTGCCACAGACTCAGATAACATCATGCCATATCACATTACTGAAGTCATTCATGCAGAAACAAACAGCCCAGACCAAGTGTTAAGTGCATGTTCACACTGTTCAGCCATCCAACATTTCTGTATTATTAATTTACCATAACTATTATTGTAATTTATTCTTTTAGAGTTTTAGGGTTTCATTAGTTGTAAGCCACAATTATTAAAAAGAAATAAACACTTGAAATGTATTAATATGTGTGTAATAAATCTATATAATGGATGAGTTTCGCTGTTTGAATGAAATGAGTCAACTTTTTGATGACGTTCTAATGTACTGACGCGCACCTGTGTGTGCGTATAAATACTGTATTTATAAATACACACTTCCTGTGCTATTACTTCATATGCTATCTTTACGGGTGTAAACAACATCATCGGCGAGATCTGTGCTTTCCCAAAGAAAAATGTCTCATGTCACAATTAAATCTGTCATCAAGCACGCGTCATTTCACCCGTGACTTTAATCATGTAACAAGAGTGATTCAGCATAAAAACGGCTCTGACTCAAAGGTGACACAAGTTCATAGTAAGCTGGCAGCTGATGTGGGTAGAAAAACATTCATGAATATAAAAGTTGAAAAGGATGTGGACTACAGGGAAGAGAGAGGGAAAATTATATATTTTAGTGCTGGGTATGAGTGTATATATTTAGTATGTTTATACACACAACATAAAAACAAAACTATATATATATAAGAAGGTCGCTGGTTCAAGCCCCGGCTGGGTCAGTTGGCATTTCTGTGTGGAGTTTGCATGTTCTCCCCGTGGTTGCGTGGGTTTCCTCCGGGTGCTCCGGTTTCCCCCACAAGTCCAAAGACATGTGGTATAGGTGGATTGGGTAAGGCTAAATTGTCGGTATAGTGTATGAGTGTGAATGTGTGTGTGGATGTTTCCCAGGGATGGGTTGCGGCTGGAAGGGCATCCGCTGCGTAAAAATATGCTGGATAAGTTGGCAGTTGATTCCGCTGTGGCGACCCCGGATTAATAAAAGGGACTAAGCCGACGAGAAAATGAATGAATGAATAAATATATATTTATATATTATTTGCCATAACTAACCCATTTAATCCCATTTTTTTCTAGAGATGATATTTATGAGTTTGTGTGGTATTTATAAGGATATTCATAAATAAAAAAATATTTATAAAAATATTTCCCAAATAATTATTTTTTTTCTAGAGATGATATTTATGAGTATGTGTGGTATTTATAAGGATATTTAACAGAACAAGGAAATTTTCACAGTATGTCTGATAATATTATTTCTTCTGGAGAAAGTCTTATTTGTTTTATTTTGGCTAGAGTAAAAGCAGTTTGTAATTTTTTAAAAACCATTTCAAGGTCAATATTACTACCCCCTTTGAGCAAATTTTTTTTTATTAGTCTGCAGAACAAACTATCAACCCCTATACAAATATACAGGGGTTGAACGCCTGGTTTTAGACCACAATAATTCATTATGGTGTCGGACCTTCTTTTTGCGGCCAATACAGCATCAGTTGATCTTAGGAATGACAGATACAAGTGCTGCACAGTAGCCAGAGGGATTGTAAGCCATTCTTCTAGCAGAATAGTAGCCAGGTCACTACGTGATGCTGGTGGAGGAAACGACTCGCTCCTCTAAAACACTCCAAAGTGACTCAATAATATTTAAATCTGGTGACTTTGTAGGCCATGAGAGATGTTCAACTTCACTTTCATGTTCATCAAACCACTCTGTCACCAGTCTTGCCGTGTGTATTTGTGCATTATCATCCTGATACACTGCAACACCTTCAGGATACAGTGTTAGAACCATTGTGTGCACATGGTCCTCCAGAATGGTTCGGTAGTGCTTGGAAGTGACGAATGCCATGAAATTGCAGCCCAAACCATCATTAATCCACCCCAATTCTTCACTATGGGCACTCAGCAGTCAGGGTGGTGTGCTTTTTTGGGGCGTCTCCACACCGTAACTCTCCCAGATGTGGGAATGACAGTGAAGGTGGACTTATAAGAGAACAAAACATGTTTCACATTGTCCACAGTCCGAGATTTTTGCTGCTGGCACCATTGAAACTGACGTTTGGCATTGGTAAATCGATAAAGTGCAATCAATGAGTATTGGCCACCAGGCTCGTCAGATTTAGCCATGAACCATCGAACACTAAATTGGCCAGTGTGTCAGTTTCATTGTGACATATAAGGTCTCGAAAACCTGAATCTAACATGCGGGAGCTGAGACCAGACACCAGGAAATAAAGGGCACCAGGAAATAAAGGGCACAACAAAGCCTCCACATGAAATCACCATGTCCTCTATATGCAAAAACAAATAAACAAACACAGACACACACAAACACAAAGGAAAAACCATCACCGAAAATCCACCCCTGCTTTTTACGCACTTGGCTTAATGTAACAATAAAATTCATTTATTTTTTTCTGTTCAAAACTTGTTTAAAAATACATTGTGATGCCGTAATGACAGATAAAACTAAACCCCAAAAAAGAAAGCAGTCGACACTTTATCAGTCAACATATAAACAGTTCGAATACAATGAGGAAAGAAGAAAAATTATTAGCACAAGAAAAAATGACGAAATACACAGCACAAAAATAAAATATCAATAACAGATATGAATAATACATTTATTACTATTATTTTTAGTAGTAGTACTAGTAGTATATCATTATTATTTTAAAAAGGCTAAACGAAGAGGGGAAAGGAGCCTCAATAGACTTCAATACAATCGAAAATCCAAGCTAAACTGAAGAAGCATCACTAAATCAAAAGCTACATTGAAAAACAGCTGAGTCACGGATGTTTTTGGATGCTAAAACATGTTAACATGCTATTTATATATAGCGTTTCAGCGCATATCACACATTTCCGTCATTCAGATCATATCTGTTGGCGGGTAAACGTGACGCAGTGAGGGGCGGGGACATAAACACATTTTTAACATGCCGTTTTCCCTCTATCTTTCTGAAAGCGCTGCACTGGATGATGGAAAAGAATGTTGTCGCTGACGGTTTCACTCACATCACAAGATGATGCTCTGTACAGAGTTACTAAACACTGCTCGGTTCTGTACGACATGATTAAGGATAACATTGTATTAGCCAAAATACCTTGATGTACAATGATGCAGTTCGGCCCTGTTTCGAAACTCCTCCATTGTTTCTTGCTTTTAGAAAAGAACCAAAAGCTATTGTTAGAAACCCTCTGTAAAATGAAGACTCTAAATGACGTAAAACAGTTGATTTCTTCATAATTTGTTTATTGTTTTATATTGGTTTATTTATCTGATTTTTTGAACTTTTTTAAAATGTAATATATATATATATATATATCTATGTATATACAAAACAGAAGAATAAAGCATTTTAAGTTACAAATGTCATCAAAACAAAACATTAAGCTACAAAAATTAAAATAAAATAATAAAGAACAATATAAAACAAACAACGGCTATAGCAATATATTACAAATAAATGAAACCTTTTTACCTTTGAGCCATTTAGTTTTAATTTTAACAGGCACCTCCGAAAATTATTTTAGCTCTTCGTTCATTTCCTTCATCCATTTCCTTAATCTGGGGTCGCCACAGCGGAATGAACCGCCAACTTATCCAGCATGCAGCGGATGCCCTTCCAGCCGCATCCCAACCCAACAGTGGGAAACACTCATTCTCTTGCATTCACACACACTTACGCCATTTTAACTTACTCAATTCACCTAGCGCATGTCTTTGGACTTGTGGGGGAAACCGGAGCACCGGAGGAAACCCACGCGAACACGGGGACATGCAAACCCCACGCAGAAATGGCAACTCGAACCAGCGACCTTTTTGCTGTGAGGCGATCGTGCTACCCACTGTGCCACTGTGATGCACTACTTTTGCTCTTTTATAAAAATATTAAACTGTGGAGAAGTTTTTAAATATCTACATATCTTGCACTGTTTTTAAAACACCTGAATAAAACTGAAGGTAAAAACATATGTTCTGTGTGCTTAACTAAATGTTTGCATAAATGGTGAATTTTCAGAATCACAATTTAAGTTTAATTTCATTATTATTATTATTATTATTTTATTTATTATTATTATTATGCAAAAAGTAACAATATAAATTCACAGTACACTATAAAGAAAATGGAAAGACAAAAAGAAAATATTTTGAAAAAAGAAATCAACAATAAAAAATTATGAAAAAAAGACAAACAGAAGGGGTACATACATCGCACATTAATGAAAAAGATAATATAATTTACACATTTCAGTAGTTTTTAAAGCCTTTTTTGTAAGAGAGTTATATAAATAATACTGCATTTCAGTAAGCAATATATATATATA
>CAIGQQ010005632.1:972738-983797 GCA_903798035.1 Danio albolineatus | reverse complement strand
TTTTCATCTTCTCTTTCTCCATTTTCATCTTCTCTCACTCCATTTCACCTTTTCTCTCTCCATTTCCATCTTATCTTTCTCCATTTTCATCTCCTCTTTCTCCATTTTCATCTTCTCTTTCTGCATTTCCATATTCTCTCTCATTTCCATCTTCTCTTTCTCAATTTCCATCTACTCTTTCTCCATTTTCTTCTTCTCTCTCTCTATTTCCATCTTCTCTTTCTCCTTTTTCATCTTCTCTCTCTCCATTTCCATCTTCTCTTTCTCTATTTCCATCTTCTCTTTCACCATTTTCATCTTCTCTTTCTCCATTTTCATCTTCTCTCTCTCCATTTCCATCTTCTCTTTCTCCATTTCCACCTTTTTTGTTTTCCCTCTTTTCTTCCTCCATTTCCATCTTCTCTTTCTCCATTTCCATCTTCTTTCTCCATTTCTATCTTCTCTCTCCATTTCCAAATTCTCTTTCTCCACTGCCATCTTCCTTTTCTCCATTTCTCCATCTTCTCTTCTTCTTTATTTGCCACCATCTCCATCTCCCCCTACTTCTCATCTTCTCCTTATCCTACATTTGTATCTACTGCTCCTGCTTCATTGTCATCCCTTCTCTTTCTGCTTCATTTCAGTTTTCTCCTCCTCCATTTCCATCTTCTTTTTCCTCATTCTTCATTACCATCTCCTCCTACTACTTCTTTGTCATCTTCTCCTCACTCCAATTGCATCTTATTTCCTTTTTTCTTCTTCTTCATTTCCATTTTCTCCATTTCAATCTTCTCTTCTTGTTTATTTGCCATATTGTCCATTTTCTTTGTCATCTTCTCCTCCATTTCCAGCTTCTCCTTCTCCTCCTTCCACTGTAGCTCCTCTGTTTCAAGGTTTGATGTGTTCATGGATGCTCTTCCGATGCCCTTTTATCAGCTTGAACAAGTCTGTCCATTTTTCTACTGATATCCCGTTCTCCTCTGGCGTCAAACAAGGCTCATTTTTACCTATAGAACTTTCAGATCATTCTACATAAGTCCTAAAGATGGTTTTGCATAAAAATCTCAGCAGATGACACTCAGATCAGCCTGTCAACAACCATGCCATCATTGAAATCATCTTTCTTCCTCATTCTGATACTCGGTTTGAACTTAAGCAGATCATCTTGATCACATCGACATGTCAAATTCTATACAAGGCAAGCATAGCATAATGGCTAATGCTAACGCTATCTCTATGGCAGTACGCAAGGAAGGAGACTAAAAAGCTGCAATGTGATTGGCTTAGACATGCTTTACGTGACCAAGTTAGCGTTTTCCAATGGTAGGTAATACAGATCTTTCATCTTCCTCATAATAAAAACAAATCTCTGCATATGCCTTCATGTTTGCTGCCATGTGATTGGCTGACCAAATACGCAACTGATAAAGTAGCAGATGTCAGTATAATATACATATATTCCACTACACTATGGTAGATGGCTTCACAAACCCGTATTCACCAAAAACTGACAGTGCTTATCGAATATATAAAGCGATTAGAATTAAACAGCACTTACTCGTGAGACTTGTGCACAGCGGCAAAGTGTGACTACATCCAGAAATGAGAAAATTCTGCAGACAGAGAGAATCAAAGTCAACATCATTAACAACTTATCAAGAAAGAAGTGTAAAAACAGATAAGCTGCAGAGTACAGATGACTGTTTAAAAGAAGAGATTATTAAAATAAAGAAATGCAGCAGAAAGACTGAGATATAGTGCATGGGTTTCACACCAACCGTAACAGTAGTTCCTTCGGCAGCTTCTTGTTAATAACAGCCTCATCATTATTGGAGAACATCTGAGGAGGAAAAAAAGACACAGTTTTCTAAAAGCAAGCACTTCTGTGGTCAAAAGTTAATACAGCGTTTGTTTACACTGTTCAAACAACACCACCAACAATGGTTTCTTCAGTAACTGCATGTCTTTTATATATTTTTTTAAGATTGTTTTAAGATTGTTAATGTTTTTAAGAACAGAGGATGTGGTTTAAAATGATAGGAAAAATAACAGGGTTGAATTTAAAGGTTCAGTAGACCCTGGAGTACTTTTTTAAAGATTTGAACAGATTTGTGTGTGTTGAGCATCAGTTAGGACAGCGTTAGCACATGTTAGCATTAATTGTGGGGAAAACTGGATAATTTTGAGCTTTTGTCAGCTAATTTCATCTTCTGGGTTTAAAATAATTTTTTTGGTGGATCAAAATCAGTGACGTAGAGCGAATCTGCTGGTGGAGTGATGAGTGATTTCTCATTATTCATAGCGGAGTTTTCTTATCCTATGAGAAGACCCTGCTTCTTAATTATTCATGAGAGCATGTGCTTTCCGAAGGCAAGGCAGACCTGCCAAGCTGTGAGACCCAATGACTGGGTGAGATCGCGTCCGAGCACATCACAGGTCTTATGTGTTTGTTTTTATGATCCACGGGGGTTTGTTGCATATATTTACCCGTGATGCTGTAAGAGCCGACACAGCAAAGCTGTTGGTTTGCAGCAAGCATTTTTGTCAGGAGAGCTTTACGAGAGTTGGAGAATGGCGGACTTTGCCTTTATTAGTTGGGTTCTTTACCATTCAGACACATCGCCTATATCCATGCTGCTGTGTTCACACATGTTTAAAATCCTCCAGATTACCGGCAGGGCTAATGGTTGAAATAGACTGGGAAAGAGACCTGTTGCACTGCTATCCACTGTGTCTGCATTCAGACCCAGGGATTGAGGAGGAGAGAAGTCCTCCTTATTTATAGTGTTTATATAAACATGATTATCTTTATAATGATAGACCAAATTGTGGTTATGTGTGTATGAAATTATGAAAATCAAATGTAGCAGGACATTAAATTGCTGTTTATTTCTTTGCGTTTAACTTTGTAAACTATAAAATCATGGGTCTCCTCATGGTTTGTGTCTCATTTTGTGAGCCGACTGACAGCAGTTATTCGCTTCACTCTTTTTCCCCTGCTCTGCCGGCCACGCGCACTCCTCCCTCTGATCACAGACCTCAAGCCCATCTCGGACCATTTTTTGGAAAAAAATCTGAGGTGGACTTGAACTGAATGGGGGAGGGGTAGCGCTGTCGCCTCACAGCAAGGTTGCTGGTGCGAGACTCAGCTGGGTCAGTTGGCATTTCTGTGTGGAGTTTGCATCTTCTCCCCGTGTTCGCGTGGGTTTCCACCGGGTGCTCCGGTTTCCCCCACAGTCCAAAGACATATGCACTATAGGTAAATTAGGTAAGCTAAATTGTCTGTAGTGTAGTGTAGTTCCACTGCGTAAAACGTTTGCTGGATAAGTTGGTTAATTCCGCTGTGACGACCCCTGATTAATAAAGGGACTAAGCAGAAATGAAAATGAATGAATGAATAATGACAACTAATACTGTAAAATCCCTTTTAGATCACAATACTGTAAATTCCAATTATATCAAGAGATGATATTTGTGTTACACACGTTTTGATATCCCATCTTAATTACAATAAATTCAAGAACCAAATTGTATAGAAAAACCCAGCTGGGTAAAAAAAATGCAGATTTGTCACACTTAAAACAGTCTAAATTAAGAACTTTACATTCGAGTACACTGTTAAAATGCTGGGCTCCGACAATATGAAGGAATGTGAATTGAACATTAAACAATTAGGTTGTTCTCCAAAAAAACTCAAGAATTGTGCTGTTTCAGCTCATTTTAAATAAGTAGTTTGAACAAACAGCAAACATCATTTTTTGAGTGTATTGCCATTATCGCCACCTATATGGGTTAATGACCAAAATTTGCCATCCCTCTATTATTGGTCATCTTCTGCTTTTATAACTACTGTTCTCATTTGAATATATCTTTGGAAAAATATCCAAATAATTGAATGTATTTTCATATTGAGGGATTTGTTAAAAATAAATGGGTGTTTTCCCTTCCTCATTCAGAGCTGGCAGTAATGAAACAATTGCGCAAAGAGAGTTATTCCAGGCATGGAATTTCACTCCCAAATTGTGTTTTTGAGGTTGACATATTGCCCTAAATGCTCAATGTAGCAAACTTTCTACATGAAATTAACACCAGAGGTCACATATTGACATACAGTATTGGTGTCATCAAACCACAAACCTTTTTCCAAGTGGTAACAAGAGATACAGATTGTTCTGCTGAATAATTCAGACTGGACTGGATGTTCCTTTTTTGTTTTTTTTAAAGAAGTGACTACTTCACATCACTCCAAGAATAGGGAATGCTAGTGCACCGGCCAGTCCTAAATTTGTTAAAAGAACACTCTACTTTTTTTGTAAATATTTTACAACTCCACTACCATTTTTTTATTCCATTCAGCCAATCTCCAGGTCTAGCTGGAGCACTTTTAGCTTAGCTTAGCATAAATCATAGAATCGGATTAGACCATTAGCATCTCACTCAAAACAGTTTACAAAAAAAATTCCATGACTTTCCTATTTACAGCTTCACTGTGTACTTAAACCAACGGAAAGTGAAAAGTTGAATCGATTTTCGAGGCTGATACGGCTAGGAACTATACTCTCATTCTGGCGTAATAATAATTATCCATCTATCTTAGTATATAATATAATTACAGGAGCTTAATATAGGAAGTTTTTCAAAACTCTTTCTTTGATCCAATTCAATGATTTATGCTGACCAAAGACATTTAAAGAAACCATAAACTCTATATGATGCCACAAGCCGCAAAAATAGGAACATTAATAAGGACTATATATTGTTTCAGCATCAGCATTGCAATGTCTGCATGTGATATAGTCACATCACATGATCACATCACATCTATTTTCGAGGCTGATATGGCTAGGAACTATACTCTCATTCTGGCGTAATAATACTTTTATCTAAAGTATTAAATACATTTCAGTAGTTCAGTACTTTCTCCTTGTGTCGTTCAATTATTATTACACAACTCATCTTTCCGATTTTTTTGTTTTGTTTTATTTTTATGCATGTATCTTTCAGGTTTTCACCAAAATCGGGTTCAATTCCAAGTCAATAGCTGCATAGAAATATTATTCTCACCAAATACCATGACGAGTTCAATACTTATATCCCCCACTGTATTATGCTCTACGTGTTTGTAAGGATCTGATGGTTTTATTTAAGGTGAACTAAGCCTTTATATCACAGACTCATCTGAGGAGGACAAACAAACAATATGCGAGAGCTGGCTTACAGCTGTTCTGCTTTATGAACTCTTGTCATTTGTGCTGTTCCTCTTTCTTTTCCACTTGTTTGTTTGTTTAAGGATGAGCCATGTGACGCCAGACTGCAGACTGTTACAGACCGGGGATGATTGATCACTTGTTTGCAGCTCATCTCAAACCCTCGTCAGCAACCAAATGACTTTTCTCATGACCAGCAGCTTCCTTTTAGATCTAAATGTCTCCTGTAATTGCTTTAACATGGTTGAATCTCACAAAAGGCACGAGCGGGCCATGAGGAAAAAAATATAATAAAAATCAAAGTGTTTCTCATTATAAAAAAAATAGAAAAATGACAACTTTATCTAACTAAAAATGTAAGAAATACTATGCTGTTCAACAAAAATCCCACATATATGCCGGCCACTTTATTAGGTACACCTGTCCAATTGCTTGTTAATGCAAATTTCAAATCAGCCAATCACATGGCAGCAACTCGATTCATTTAGGCGTGTAGACATGGTCCAGATGACCTGCTGCAGTTCAGACGGAGCATCAGAATGGGCAAGAAAGGTGATTTAAGAGACTTTGAATGTGGCACGGTTGTTGGTGCCAGACGGGATGGTCTGAGTATTTCAGAAACTGCTGATCTACTGGGATTTTCACGCACAACCATCTCCAGGGTTTACAGAGAATGGTCCGAAAAAGAGGAAATATTCTGTGATGGACGCTTCTAGCAACAGTAACTCAAATAACCACTCGCTATAACCGTAGAACATCGGTGCAGCAGAAGAGCATCTCTAAACGCACAACACGTCCAACCTTGAGGCAGATGGGCTACAGCAGCAGAAGACCACACTGGGTGCCACTCCTGTCAGCTAAGAACAGGAAACTGAGGCTACAGTTCACACAGGCTCACCAAAATTGGACAATAGAAGATTGGAAACTAATTCCAATTGAGCATCATGTCAACACCACAGCCTAAGTATAGTTGCTGACCATGTCCATCCCTTTATGACCACAGTGTACCCATCTTCTGATGGCTACTTCCAGCAGGATAACTCGTCATGTCATCAAAGCAAGAATCATCTCAGACTGGTTTCTTGAATATGACTTTTCTCCACAGTCACCAGACCTCAACCCAATAGAGCACCTTTGGGATGTGGTGGAACAGGAGATTCGCATCATGGATGTGCAGCCCACAAATCTGCAGCAACTGTGTGATGCTATCATGTCAATACAGACCAAAATCTCTGAGGAATATTTCCAGCACCTTGTTGAATCTATGCCAGTGGTTCTCAACTGGTTTGGCCACGGGACCCACATTTTTACATGGTCATCAAGCCGAGACCCAATATTTTATTGTTGCAGTTAACAAAATGTATCAAATTATAGAAATATTACAAAGTAAAAACAATAAATACTGTAAACAGCGGTTAGGGTAGAGAAATGTTCAGTTACCGAACTAAACTGAACTGTTGTCGCGCGCGCATTTCAAAATAAAAGTCCGGTATAAGCAAAATAAATTATTTATTTATTTATTTATTTATTTTTTGACCACGCACTCCGTGACCCACTAAAAATGTTCCCGCGACCCACTTTTGGGTCACGACCCACCAGTTGAGAAACACTGATCTATGCTACAAAGGATTAAGGCAGTTCTGAAGGCCAAAGGGGGTCCAACCCCGTACTAATAAAGTGTACCTAATAAAGTGGCCAGTGAGTGCATATTAAATATATAGTATGATATTTGGTATGGTATTTATTTCTTGGTGGGAAGTCCTTGGCTTTTCTTTTGTTAGATGTGCAGTACATATGTTTATTTTGAAATGGTAATTGGAGAAAAATAAATTGTGTTTCCAGATTAAATGTTATATTTCTTTGACAAAGTTTTCAAAATATCAACAAGACTTTCCACTCAGTTCACACTACTGAGACTACAGCTCTATTTATCAACATTTCTGGATAAATTAGACAGTAAAATTGAGACGGGATACAGCTATAGCCAGAAATTAATGATAATTATTAATATTATTATAACAATATTACTGTACAACAATAGTTATTGTTTTTACATTAATGTGAGGGGTTGGGATAGGGTAGATGTTACTAAAATTCAATTAACGTGTAATTTAATAAATAATATAAATAATTCTCTTTTTAAATACTGTTTTTACATTACTGAAAGGGGTATGTATAAAGTTGGGGTGGGATAGACATTAACAAAATACAATTAATGAGTAATTCAATAAATAATATGAATAGTTGTCATTATAATTACTGTTTTTACATTACTGAGAGGGTTGGGATGGGGGTTATTTGTACAATGGGGGTAATTATTGGGTAATTTAATAAATAATATAAACAATTCTCATTCGCTTCTGGCCACAGCTGTATCCCTTATAGCAACAACCCTATTAGGCAACTTCACAAGACTTCCTGGTTTACATGTAAAGCAGCACAGTTCCTTCCTCTGATTGGTCCAGACCAATTAACAATCTATACCTTAATTTTGCTGATACATAAACAATAACATCCGGTTCAACATTCAGCTCGAGTTGCCAGGTTAAAAAAAAAGACAATCTACACTATAAACACCGCTATTCATCCTGTAATAAAACTGTGATCACTACAATAACAACTACCAATACTGTACAACAATAGTTACTGTTTTTACATTAATGTGAGGGGTTGGGATGGGGGTAGATGTTACTAAAATACAATTAACGTGTAATTTAATAAATAATATAAATAATTCTCATTTTAAATACTGTTTTTACATTCCTGAAAGGGGTTTGTATAAGGTTGGGGTGGGATAGACATAAATAAAATACAATTAATGGGTAATTTAATAAATAATATAACTAGTTGTCATTATAATTACTATTTTTACATTAAAGAAAGGGTTGGGATGGGGTAATTTGTAAAATGGGGGTAATTACTGGGTGATTTAATAAATAATATAAATAATGCTCATTCTAAATACTGTTTTTACATTACTGAAAGGGGTATGTATAAGGTTGGGGAGGGATTGACATGAATAAAATACAATTAATGAGTAATTTAATAAATAATATAAACAGTTGTCATTATAATTACTATGTTTACATTAATGAAAGGGTTGGGATGTGGGTGATTTGTACAATGGGGGTAATTACTGGGTAATTTAATAAATAATATAAATAATAGGCACCACGGTGGCGTAGTGAGTAGCACGTTTGCCTCACAGCAAGAAGGTCGCTGGTTCGAGCCTCGGCTGGCTCAGTTGGTATTTCTGAGTTTGCATGTTCTCCCCGTGGTTGCGTGGGTTTCCTCCGGGGGCTCCGGTTTCCCCCACAGTCCAAAGACATGTGGTATAGGTGAATTGGGTAAGCTAAATTGTCCGTAGTGTATGTGTGTGAATGTGGTGAATTGGGTAGGCTAAATTGTCCGTAGTGTATGTGTGTAAATGTGTGTGTATGGATGTTTCCCAGAGATGGGTCGCGGCTGGAAGGGCATCCGCTGTGTAAAAAATTTGCTGGATAAGTTGGCGGTTGATTCCGCTGTGGCGACCCCGGATTAATAAAGGGACTAAGCCGAAAAGAAAATGAATGAATGAATGAATATAAATAATTCTCATTCGCTTCTGGCCACAGCTGTATCCCTTCTAACAACCATATTAGGCAACTTCACAAGACTTCCTGGTTTACATGTAAAGCAGCACAGTTCCTTCCTCTGATAGGTCCAGACCAATTAACAAGCCATACCTTAATTCTGTTGATACATAAACAATAACATCCGGTTCAACATTCAGCTCGAGTTGCCAGGTTAAAAAAAAAAAGACAATCTACACCATAAACTCTGATTATCATCCTCTAATAAAACTGTGATCACTACAACAACCAAACTACCAATAACCAAACAAAAACATAAACCAACGTGGCAGCTGATCTTAAATCCACATTTTCAGACAACACTGGTCGCTGTCGAGCATGAAGAGCTGTCAGTTATTTGTAACTATAACTCTCATGCCGCGCTCACCAAAACAATGTGCAGATAATCACTCCCATCCTAAAAAAAGAAACAGGCCTAAGCTGGTAACAATGCAACGCTTCTTAAATACTGATTATATTCAGGCCATCACAACAGAAATACTGCGAGTACAGCTAGTGCCTACACAAACATTTACCATGGTAATAATTACTGATTGCAACACAGTACTGATAAAGTTTATAAGTATTACAGAAAGACTTTAGTAGAAACTTTGAGGTTATGAACGATATATACTGCTCAAAAACTAAAGGGAACACTTAAAAAACACAATGTAACTCCAAGTGTTGCCTTTATTTTTTGAGAGGTTTATTTTAGGCCATTCAAGGTTACAATGTTATACGATTCATCCATTCATTCATTCAAAATGTGTTTTATGTAATATATGACTTATTCATTAAATTTACTAGATAATTCAGTCTCATTTTTAAGTTCAATGCACAAAATGTTAACCAACTAATCATTATTTAACTTTTTTATTTATTAAATGTGATTTTCACATTAGCCATGTTGAATTTATGTTATTGTTATTACATTACAAACAAATATTTTGTAGCTTCGCACACTTGAATGCAATGTTTACTGTGTACAGAGTCAAATAATTGTGCTTGCTGATGTGATGTAAACAAGATACACGATATATTTTGTTTAAAATAATCTTTTTATTTTAAATCTGAGCTTATTAAAGCAACACTGTGGCATTATATGATCTTTAGTAACTGGCCTCCGATGATTTACACTTCTAAATGTATCACAGCATATTTGATATTCAACATATTTAACTGTTATTCACTGAGATTTTCACATTTGCCATGTTGAATTTATGTTATTGTTATTACATTACAAACAGATATTTTGTAGCTTTGCACACTTGAATGCAATGTTTACTGTGTGCAGAGTCAAATAATTGTGGTAATGTGCCGTAAATGAGATACCATCATATATTTTGTTTAAAATAATCTTAAGATTAAATTCATGCATATTAAAGCAACACTGTAGCATTATATATCAAATTAATCTTTAGTAACTAGCCTCAGATGTTTCACTTTGACACTTCTAAACTTATCACAGCATGTTTGATATTGAACATATTTAACTTTTATTTACTAAATGAGATTTTCACATTAGCCATGTTGAATTCATGTTATTGTTATTACATTACGCAGACAAATATTTTGTAACTTCGTACACTTAGATGCAATGTTTACCGTGTGCAGAGTCAAATAATTGTGGTGATGTGCCGTAAATGAGATACCATGATATAAATTACTTCCCAGGACATATTTGACAGAAGGGAACGTGACAATATATTTTGGTTAAAATAATCTTTATGGATTATATTCATGTATTAAAGCAACGCTGGGGCCTTATATAACAAATCAATCTTTAGTAACAAGCCTCAAATGTTTTATTTTGACACTTCTAAACGTATCAGAGCATATTTGATATACAACATATTTAACTCTTTTTTTTCTTTTTTTTTTTACTAAATGAGATTTTCACATTAGCCATGTTGAATTCATGTTATTTTTATTACATTACACACACATATATTGTAACTTTGCACTTTAATGCAATGTTTACTGCAGTCAAATAATTGTGGAGATGTGCCGTAAACGAGACACCATGATATTGTTACGTCCCAGGACATATTTGACAGAATTAAGGGAATTTAACAATATATTTTAGTTAAAATAATCTTTTTAGATTATATTCATGTATTAAAGCAACACTGTGGCCTTATATAACAAATTAATCTTTAGTAACTAACCTCAGATGTTTCACTTTGACACTTCTAAACTTATCACAGCATATTTGATATTGAATATATTTAACTTTTATTTACTAAATGAGATTTTCACATT
>CAIGQQ010005632.1:933109-972728 GCA_903798035.1 Danio albolineatus | reverse complement strand
ATATTGAATATATTTAACTTTTATTTACTAAATGAGATTTTCACATTGGCCATGTTGAATTTATTTTATTGTTATTACATTACGCACACAAATATTTTGTAACTTCGTACACTTAGATGCAATGTTTATCGTGTGCAGAGTCAAATAATTGTGCTGATGTGGTGTAAACGAGATACTATGAGATATTTTTTATTTAAAATAATCTTTTTAGATTATATTCATGCACATTAAAGCAACACTGTGGCATTATATAATCTTTAGTAACTAGCCTCAGATGTGTCCCTTTGACACTTCTAAACGCATCACAGCATGTTTGATATTTTGATATTGAACATTTAACTGCTATTTACTAAATGAGATTTTCACATTAGCCATGTTGAATTCATGTTATTGTTATTACATTACACACAAATATTTTGTAACTTTGCACACTTGAATGAGTGTCAAATGTTTGTGATGTGCCATAAATGAGATACCATGACATATTATAATTAAAAAGATATTTTTAGATTAAATTCAAGCTTATTAAAGCAACACTGTGGCTTAAATAATAAATTAATCTTTATTAACATGCCTCAGATGTTTTACTTTGACACTTCTAAACGTATTACTGCAGATTTGATATTCAACTTTTATTTACTAAAGGAGATTTTTATATTAGCTATGTTGAATTCATGTTATTGTTATTACATTACATACATTTTGTAACTTTGCACACTTAAATGAGCGTAAAATAATTGTAATGATGTGCCGTAAATGAGATACCATGGTATATTTTGATTAAAAGAATCTTTTTAGATTAAATTCAAGCTTATTAAAGCAATACTGTGGCATTAAATAATAAATTAATCTTTATTAACAAGCCTCAGATGTTTTACTTTGACACTTCTAAACGCATTACTGCAGATTTGATATTCAACTTTAATTTACTAAATGAGATTTTCACATTAGCTATGTTGAATTCATGTTATTGTTATTACATTACATACAAACATTTTGTAACTTTGCAGACTTAAATGAGTGTCAAATAATTGTGGTGATGTGCAGTAAATGAGATACCATGATATATTTTAATTTAAAATAATCTTTTTAGATTAATTTCGAGCATATTGAAGCAACACTGTGGAATTACATAATAAATGAATCTTTAGTAACTAGCCTCAGATGTTTTACTTGTTCTACTTCTAAACACATCACAACATATTTGCTCTTTCGAACCAACAACAAACCATGACGATAAAAGCAAATAGGCAACATAAATACCATGAGACTCCATGTTTCAAAACCTACTAAGTCGCCTATCTAGACAGCATCACACGCGGCCAGAATTCCACCAAGCACCTATGCTGCTGAAAAAAATGCACACTAGCTAGTAAGCTCACTAAGTTTTTAAAACACGTCCGCTGTAAACACAGTTATAACTTGTTTAAACGCGGTTGATTTTGCGTCTTCGAGTGAAACAACAAACTAAATGTTTGCGTAAACAGGCCCAACTGTTCTCAGTAGTGATAAACTGTGGTAACGCTTGTGTTTTTACGCATAAAGGCCCCTGTATATATCCAGCTTTTGTTTTGGCCGGCTGTTTTTTTCATCCACTTCAGCCTGTGTGGGCCTACCAGCATTAACCGAGTCCTATAATCTCAGCTAGCCAGTTTTAATTTATCACAACAAAAAAACATCGAAGAGAAAAATCGCGACCTACTGTTGCTTCACGTAAATAAACGAGAAATATTTAAGCTCCTTTTGCGGCTCACTAAGCTCGGAACAATGGCTGTGTTTATACAATCCGACACAAAGTAGACTTCGCGAGGAAACAATATAGCGACTTAAAAATACACTTTCGGTGCAGCCTTTGGTCAACATGGATTTCTGAACGTGTTTAATAGACTGACAAGTGATCAGAAAAGCTGAACTCGTCTGATTGCGGAAGCTCGGCCTCTTCTACCGCTGCAACACTTATAATCCTCCATTATTTAAGCCGTTTAGGAGTAACAAAACAAAACAGAACGCACTGTTATTTACATCAACATGTCAATCTGAAAATAAACAGTGGCTACTCGCCTCAAAGCGACTCCGAGAGACGCCGTTCACCTCCTTACCCATCCCGAACACTGTAAAGTCGGTAAGCCGGAGAGGAAAAGCGCGTCCGGTTATTAAATGGACGCAGATGTGTCGGTACCGTTGGCTTCCGTCGAGCTCATGCCGTGTTTTCGCTTAATTTCATCGCGTTTGTGTACGGCGAAAAGATGCAGAAGAGCCCCAGTGGTTGAAGTATGAACAAATCAAGCTTATCTCCTGTTGTGTTGCGGATCACCCCCTCCCATTTGCCAGCGCTAGATCTCAGGCAGTTTTCCCCATCTCTAGACTACACCTCGTGCTCAATGGTGTTCTTAAATATTACAGTTTTTATAACAGCATGTGAGCATGAGGTATATGATTCTTACATAAAGCTACGCGTAATATCAGTAAAAGTGTAAATAATCACCTGTTGACGATATTCAAGGTCTTTAAGGTCGAATATAACGAGTTAGTCTTTAAATATGACCGTTTCTGTAGTTGTCATTATACTTAATTATCAGCATTTTCTCATTTTATTTAAAAAAATAGCGTGAGCTGCATTTAGATGAATTAAGTGTGTTGTTTATATATAGCTGTGCACATAAAGTTTATGTGTGCTGACCAAATGAATATATTTGTGGGGATCAATGTCTGCCAAACACTTGAAGAAATTGCAGTGTTTTGTGGTGATGATGTATGGAAAGTGTACATACTGCAAATCGTTTGTTTTCATGTTATTGTTATTGTCGTTTCCGGGTTTGCTGAGTCAGCCCCGCCTACAGCGGCTGTAGCCTATAAAAACTCAATGATTGGTGTTCGTCATTTGACGTAATCGTGGTGGTAACACGAGGCAGCGTTTTATCTAAACAATACTTATTGTTCCTTTTGTAAGCAACACCCAGAGTACCCAGTTCACTTACTATGGCAATGCAGTTATTCTGATTTGCTTTGGAAAATGTTTTCCCTTTTTGTAATTGAGAATGTGGATAAAGACTTTTCCTTACTAGGGAAAAATATTTTGTTAATTACAAAACAGAACCTTTTCATTAAAATAAAATATATTTCCTTAATCTTCTTATCTTATTAACAAAGTTTTATGTACATAAATGTAAATTTAATTTTTTTTATAATTTGTTTACTGAAATGCAGTATTACACTGTGAATCACAGTCAACTTTATCAAATGAAATGAGAGTAGTAACTTAAAAACTTGCTGAAAGTTAACATTACTCATTTGAAAAGAGTTTTGAACTCAGTGTTGAAGGTAATAAGTTAATTAAACACCTCATTACTTTAACTTAAATGGAGTAAATTCACAGTACTCATATAGCCTTTTTTTAACTCAAATGGTTTGTAGCAATCGGTTTCCTCAAACGGTTTGAGTTGTTTTAACTTATTGTGTTTTACAGTACTCAGTTGTTTGAGTTCTCTTCATCTAATGGGTTTTTACTTTGCTCAAATTGCTTTGTTTACTCAAATGGATTAAGTTCACAGTAATCATAAGGATTAATTTGTGAGCTTAAATAGTTTGTTGCGATCTGTTTCCTCAAATGGTTTGAGTTGCCTTAACTTATTGGGTTTTACAGTGTACTTTAAAACTATTTCACAAAAAAGGCTTTAAAAACAACTGAAATTCGTCAATTATATAATCTTTTCTTTAATGTGTGATGTACATACCGCTTGTTTGGTTTTTATTGTTGTTGTTTTCTTTATTCAAAATGTTTTCTTTTTTTCATTTCTTTATAATGTACTGTGATTGTATATTCTCACTTTTTACATAGTAAAAAAGTTTTATCCAAACAATCTTCTGAATCCAATGTTTTACCTGCAAATCAGTCAAGCATTAATGGTGTGAAAATTATACAAAATAAAGTTAATAGCTTTTACATTAAAAAGTTATGCAGAACCACATTGTTGCCTAAATGCAAACCTTTTTGGAATCCCTTATTTGAGCAGATTGAAAGGAAAAAAAAGTTTGGAAGTTAGTAAATTCTGTCTCACCAATAAAGTTAAAGAAGTGAAATATAAACTAATTCATTTAATTTATCCAGTGAAACAAGTTGTTAAACAAGTTGTTAGAACATTTTTATGAAACATGGAATCTGCGTGCACTTTTGTGAATTAGAGGAGGAATCGATAAAACACTTGTTTTGTGAATGCACATATACATGTTTTGGTTTGATTTGGTTGAACATATTACATTTAAACTTGCAAAAAAAATGTCTTGTAAAGATTTTTTTTTGACACACAATAATAATAAAACTGAGAAGCAAAATTAGAAATAAACAAGTTATGAAAATAAAATGATTCATTCATTCAGTCCCTTTATTTATCAGGGGTCGCCACAGCAGAAATAACCGTCAACTTATCCAGCACGTTTTACACAGCGGATGCCCTTCCAGCTGCAACCCAGTACTGGGAAACACCCATAGACACTGGACTGTGGGGGAAACCGGAGCACCCGGAGGAAACCCACACGAACACAGGGAGAACATGCAGACTCCACACAGAAATGCCAACTGGCCCAGACGGGACTCGAACCAGCGACCTTCTTGCACTGAGGTGATAGTTGAGCCACCGTGTCGCCCAAAATAAAAACAATAAGATATATAAGATATATATTACAATTATCATATATATAATAAATGTGTTAAAATAATCAGGATCTGCTGGAGACACGATGTAAGCGCTCTCTGACGTCATCTATGTGCGACGTCAGAATGTGAAAATGTCGAGCTCTTTAAATAAAAGGATATTTACAGTAAATCAATCAGCTGTAATGTGTCCATAAACCGTAGTTACAAACGAGACACACACACTGCCCGCCGTTGAGGAATACTTTTAGGGCGAAAACACTTTATAAGTCAAGTCAATTAGTACAGTGTCACAGGCCTTATTGTGGTTGTTTCAAATGCAAAATGTAGCTAGTCTCATATATATTATAGCACTTCTTATAATCGTTCGATCCTTGTGAAAGCCTATTATTCACGGAAAGCTTGTATATTTATATAATTTGCTCACATGTGGGTATACTTGACTTAGCCTTAAACATTAAACGACTGTCATGCTGTATATGCTGATATAACATGTTTGTTTATGAAGTTATGTAAGAAACGAGAGTGTAACTTTACACTGTACATAATAAAATACATTATTAATGCATTCATTTATTATTTTACACTAATTATACATATTGTTTTGTCCTAAATGCTATATAATTTAATACACTAGCTTATTTAATAAATGTAATAGAATTAATGGAGTGAATGAAACGTGAGTAAAGTGAAAGAACATGCTTCTGTACTCTTTGGTAAAGTTGAGCACAAGTGAAGCGCGACTGAAGGCGGGATACAGCCGCCTGTTTTGATTGGCTCTCGCTTAGTTCCCATGACGATTGACAGAATCGTGGTTCTTGAGAAACTGAATATATAGATGATTTAATATTTTTTACGTTTCAAGTCTCGTTTTTGTCACTTTTTACAAACGAAATAACAAACTATTCAAGTGAAAATGCGACACAATATACAATTCTGCTGTAAATGTTGTAGCCCTGCTATTTCCTTTTCCGTGGGATGGGCTTAAACGGCGCATGCGCAGAACAGGCTGCGCATAATTTTGGCTGTAATGGATGAAGTGAATTCTCTCTGAATTAAGGGCCGTGGAGGGTTTTATATCCACGAACATCGCCCAATTTCTAGGTCTGGTTTCTTCCCAGAGCCGCTTAAGTGAACTGGAATCAATTTGAACACATAAATATGTGATCATTTCCGATGAATATGAAACTACAGAGAGTTTACACTGAACATTAAAGCGAATATGTGAACAAGAAGCAAGCGGGTCAAGTTTTATTTTCAGTTATGTGGGACAATATGCCTACACAGCGAGCTTTACTGCTTCAAAGCTCAGAAACCGTGTGCAAGGAGAGCTAAACGTCTGTTTAGGCTTTGATATCGAGCAAGGATAAACAGTCTAAAACAAGGACAGCCTGTATTTTTCTTCTTTCTTTTTGTCTTTTCGGGGGACGCTAGCTTGGCTAAAGCTAGCCGAGAAGCGCGAGCGTAATGCGCTCCTTGAGGCACCCTGGAAACCGCCAGTGATGCCATCCTGAAGGACATATCGTTTAAAATCATTTTTGTTTTGGTCTTTGCACTCTTGGATTTATTTTGACGCGATTTGAGGAGGCCACGGGACTGGGGATGAGTTGTGGATAACCTATGCGCATTCAATCGCGTGCGCATCTTTGTTTTGCTTCCCCCCGACTCTTCCATCTGGCAAGATTTCACACTTTTACTCAACACTGAGCGATTTGTGCTGTTCATGTGCTGTCTTGACCGCATAGGTCCGCGTCTCCGGAGGACAGAGGTATGCCTGGATCAGACCGCCTGCATGGGACCAAGAGGAAGGCTGAATCGCTGTACCACCAACAGCTGCAGGCGGCCGCCGGGGATGGTCAGCCGCTACAGCACGCGGGCTCCGGTAGGCATCTTACCAAGACCACGAGCTCCTCGTCCACTTCTTCCAAGCACAAACGAAACAAGTCCAAACACGAGGCCGAAACTGGCGCGTTGTGCGCTATCGCCGCGCGTCCAGCAGCGGGCGCCATCAAGCCTCTGGTGGAGTACGACGACATCAGCTCGGACTCGGACACGTTCCTAGACTCCCCCGCCACCGGGAACCCGGTGGACAGCAGGGACGTCGAACAGCTAGATCTGTCGGACTACGGTGAGGTGGTGGCGGGGGTCGCCAAAGAGAACCGGACTCATAAACGCAAGCGCTCCCGGAAGAAGTCCAAAGACCGGCATCGGGCCAGGGAGCCTGCAGTGAGACCAGAAGGGGCCAAAAAGAGCATCAAGGACCGGGAGAGAGTGAGCAAAGAGAGCCGTAAGAAGGTTAAGGAGAGGGTTAGTCCAGTCGCGTGCCTTGCTTCTTCATCCAGACGCTCCGGCGAGGCCGGTGCCAAAAAGTCCAGCGGCGGCGACTCCGTGTTCTCCGGGGCGGTGCAGTCAGCTGTCAGCCTGGGCAGCAGCGCCTCCTCCGCGTCTTCCTCCATCAGTAAGGAAAGTGTGCGTTCATCCAAATCTCGCAAAGAAAAGAGGAGGAACGAGGAGTATGAGGAGGACCGAAGCCATCGGAAGGCCGCAAAGAGTCACAAGTCTAGTCCTAAAGGGAAGAGTCAATCCCGGAGGACCGTGGTGGACAGTCCATCCGCTGCGGAGCTCGAGAACAGCTACTCCTCCAAGCGCAAGGCCGCGAGCCCGAGTCCGTACAGAGAACCGCCCAGGCGCAGCAGACAGAGGTCCGAGAGCCCCTACGGGAGAAGGAGGTCTTCCAGCCCCGAGAAGGATGGAAGTCCGTACGTGAGCAGAAAACACTCACCTGGTAGTCCCTACGCGAGCAGACGGTCACCCAGCAGCAGTCCAGTGTCCAGGTGAGTGCTCACTATATAGTACATATTAAACGCACAGTTCACCTTTAAATTTAAATGCTGTCATTTACTCACCCTTTAGCCTTTCGTTCTTCTGTTAAACATTTGTTGGAAATGTTTGTTGGAAACCTGAAACAATTGACTTCAGTTGTGTCTGTTTTTCATAACATAGAAGTCAATGGTTACTGGTTTTCATCTTTCATCAAAATATCTTCCTTTGTGTTCAACAGAAGAAACCGATAAAGGTTCAGGACCACTTGAGGGACAGTAAATAGTGAGCAATTTTACATTTTGAGGAAATTATTATATTAAATTACACATCTGACAGTCCATATGCATTGTGTGGAGAGCTTGGACTGGCAGGAATTAGAAATGTCAATGCCAGTTTGTGTCATAAGGATCTGATAAACTTGACTTCTTTCATCTGCTCAATGACCTTTAGAGAAGCGATCCAGCATTATTCAGTTGTAAAATTTTCATGCTTGTAAAAAGCTATGAACTAAATACAAAATAGCAGTGCATTGGTGCCTGAAATCAATTCAAATGTAGTGAAATATCCATTGGACATATGTGAAATATACAAAGTGAAAGTTCTTGTTTAAAGTAAAGTCAATTACTTTTGTTCTGCATGATTGCTTTATTCATAGTTCGTTTCAAAATTGCTATTTATTTGTAATTATTTATTATTGTAATTATGTAGTAATACAACAGTGTGCTGTTTTTAGGCTACTTCACACATAAGATGACTAATAATAATTTCACAAAAAAATCCTGGTTGCCTTACATTTTAAAGCTGAATCAAATGAACCTTTTGAGTCCGTTGAACTTTTTTATTAGGTTTTAACTGACTTAAAACAGCTTGCTTAGCTTATAAAATTAAGTTAGAACATGATTAACATAGTTTAATAAGTTACAATGACCTAAAAAATATGTGGTCAGGATTAATTGATCATGTAATTTTTTTAATAAACTGACAATCATATTGTTAAATACAATCTGCTTTTTTACAATGGCATGTTTTTGTCATAAAATAACCATTAAATATTTATTTTTGGAAACTAGTTCATTTAGTATATTATTATCTGCATTAAGTTAGTAGCATTTTTACTTAGTAATCATTTATAACAGCTAGTCGTGTTGTAAATTGTCTTTTATAAGTAGTAGGCTTTTATATTTATCGCATGATATTAATTCTAATGCGATTTATTCAAATGCAAGTCTGCCTATTAAAACTTGAGTGCATCATACAGTCAAGTTAAAGGCAGTAGCGAGTACCTACTACACAAGTTGCTTGTAAAAAGTTGTTCATTACTCTGAGATCACACTTTACGGTCTGTATTACAGGTCTAGAGCGCTGTGATTTCTGATATCTCAGTATCCTCTCATAAAGATCAATTTAGAGTTTCACACAACAAGTCATGAAATTTGTTAAGTTATGCTTTAAAAAATCTATACCAAGTCTGATCACAACAAGGAGTAGTGTCTGAATATTATTCGATTCTAATTTAATCATACTCAGATATTTAAATTTCATATAAAAAATGTTGAAATATGTCTTAAAGCCCCAAAATTCAGAAACCTTCAAATGGAATAAATGAATCTGAAAGTAAAAAGTAACATTAAATAAAAAATAATTTGTGATGACTCAGGGCAGTGCAGATCTATATTTAGCTGAACCTCCCCTTGCAGGCTTTAATTAACCAATTACCTCTATCTGTGTTGTACAAACTGCACTTACTACCAGCAGTTAAGTTTTGGAAAATATTGCCTTAAGACATTTTTGCAGTTTTCATCAAAGCAATTTATGGCCAGACGCTCGTTTATGTGAGCAGTGATTATCTGTGTTTGAAGTTAGTGGTGAACATCTAAGCCTTTTTTTGATCAGGTGTTCTAAAGGGTAAAACCCGTCGATACCATTACAAGTGACAACATGTTTTAATAAAGCAGTTGTGTGAATAGGTTTTTCTTGTTGAATGATTCCATAGGATATGAGACCTTCTATCAATGTTTACATTTTAAACAAGAGGCAAGAGGAGTAGGATGCATTGACAAATAATACATCAGGGCCATAACCAGCCTGGCGAAAGGGAGGGTTCTTTTTTTTTCTCAAAAAGTGGACCTTTTTGCAGTTATTCGCCTCATTTTCTATGTAATTATGAGGTTTAAATACTGCTTTTTAAGCATGTTTTTATTGCTGGGTTAGCTTGTCGGATGATCATCACAATCACACTTTTAGATGTACTAAAAACATTTCCTAAATATTTCGAATGAAGACATAATACTATAACATACAAAAAAAAATATTATATATTATTAGGAAATTATATCAATAGGACTCTGTTAAAGTTTTTAAGTTAAAAGAAAAGTGTAGCCTATTATCATTTATTAAATAACAAACTGGCCAGCACATTCAATTTTCCAAAGGCAGAATTTACGACACCGAATTTGGCGCCAAAATTGCCAAATTCGGTGTGCCAAATTCTGTACAGACAGCCAAAACGTTTTCGATGTGTTGTTTTCACAATTTTCTTATGGCATAGCAGTCAAAATAGGACAAATAAGCTCATGTATGTGACAAATTCTGGACCTTTGTCAGTGAGGAGTGGGTCTTTACAACCTGAAATACAACCTGAAATCTCAAACAGAGTTTTAAGACATTTTATGACTAGATTTGATCCAGGGATTTTTATCAGATGTTGTATTGGACATACAAGAATAACCCATGGTTTAATTGTAGGGTTTTCTATTATGTATTTAAGCTAGAAATCTTATTTATGTGTACATTTGGTTAGTAATTTAACTGTATATTTATTACTGAAAATTTCTTGCCATGAAAATAGCCTTGGTTGCTGACGTGGCTTTTAAAAAAAACATTACATTATTTGTTGAATGATTAGTTTAACAAAAGTAATCTTGTTAATCACTCTTTTCTAAATGCATGTAATGTAAATATTTTTGAAGTGATTCATCCATGCATGCATTTCATTTTAAAGCTATTTAAATTCCCAATGCTAATCAGCCATAACTAGATCTTCTGGTTGAAATTGCAGTTTCTTTGAGGCTAAGCATGCATGATTTCTCCAAGCATTTAGGGTGCACTCTAGGCTATCAGAAACGTGCCCAGGCGCGTTTCCCGGTTTGTTTGATAAGTGTGAGTGCTCCGAATAAGGCCCAAGTGCAGTTCAGTTGGCCGGCCCTGGCCCGGTTGGAAGAGGTGTGCAAGAGTGTGGTTCGTTTGGGCTTTGGAGCAGTAGTGTGAGTGCAAAGAGCACCTGAATCCGAAACTGAAGACACAACTTAAAGGGCTGTTTCATATGGATTTATTAATCCTTCTTACTTTTTCAATTAATCAAACTGTCGAAGTTTATTTTAAGACGCAAGCCAGCGTCTTAAATTGCACATCAGCTGCACCTTCAGCAAACCTCCTAATACCTGCAGCACGACTTTTATGTTAATTTATAAGCGTCAAAAGTTGTGGATCTGTTCAGCAAAGGATGGGCGATAGCCAGAAAAGTATTTCTTGTGCTCACACTTGTAGCATACAAAAGATTTCATGTGATTCAATGCTCACTGAGATATGCTCCTGACTATTTTTTTTAGTTCTTTGATTGGAAGTGAATAGAAATTTTAAATAACTTTACAGCAAAATAGTTTTAATAAACATGCAGGTGCAGTTAATGTTTCCTAGAGCAATCTAGATGAATGTTATAATACGTGCTGTGCTCTTTCCTCTGTATATCAAAGTAAATGCACAAGTGTAAAGCAGTTAAAGGTGCTGTATGTAAGTTTTTGACTCTTCTAAAACATAAAATGCCATCATATGTTTGCAGTTATTTAAGAAAGATGCTAAGTGAACATTTTTGTTTATCTAAAAAACAGTGCTGAAGTCAGATATTCTGCTCTGAAAATGTGCGTTATGTGCCGGAACGGGTGTCTTTGTTTTGGTTATTTAACCGGCCCAATGCCAGTTTAGCCAGTTATATTTCAGCATCCTGGGATGCCTTGGTGGAAAACAGTGTATTTCAGTCTTGAAGCTTCTTGAAGGATGTCTGTGACCGAAAATGCGACCACCAGTGGACAGTAGCAGACTCTGAAATGAGACGCAGATTCAGAGTTCCACACGAGGTGGTCATTAATTAGCGAATAATATAAATATTTCAAATGTAAACATTAGAGGAAGCAGGTTACATTGTAACCCTGTGTACTAACAACACATTACTGTGAGATTTGCAGTGATAAGCACTTTGTGTGTCTGTACCAGATGCAACACAACAGAAACATTCAAATACATTTTCAAGATCTGAGGTAAACTGTTTGCTGCTGCTTTTATGCAGTAAATATCCCATAAAATGGCATTCAAACTCGCATTGTTAGCGTTTAACACAGAATAAAGCAGATAAGGTGTACCTGAGTTGATCATTGTCAGTTTAGTCTGTTCAGCTGCGAGAAATTACTGTTTCTAAAATAGAAATCTCAGGCGCTGGTTAGGACAAAACCTCCTATTAATATGGAAAATATTCCTTCTATCGCATGTCGTTGCTTTAGGTCACAGTGTAGGATCAATAGTCAAGCCCATTTCTATTGGTGTTGTCAATCTGCCAACCTGTGTGGAGTTGTCAGAGGAGGGGTCGAGTGAAAATCTGTTTTGAATCAGGAGTGTAATACCTAGTTCAACCACTGGGTGTCAAACTTACATACTGCATCTTTAAGTGTAAATGTAAGATAAGAGTATATATGCACGAAGTCTGCAATTTAATGCATTTTGTCAATGTACAAGGTAGGACTGAACGATAAATCACATTCTGTTGTGCACATTTTTTTTTATATATTAAGGCCCTGTAATCAGCTGTGAATCTCTAGCACCCGTGTTCAGCTGGAGCAGTGGTTACTACACAAAGCCATAGGCCCTGTTTACACTAATGCGTTTTCGTTTTAAAACGCATAAGTTTTTCAAATGTTGCGCCATCCGTCCACACTACGCCAGAGTTTTCGAGCCCCGAAAACGGTGCGTTTTGAAAACGCTGGAAAGGCCATTATCATTCTAAAACATTGCTGCTCCGTCTCGGTGTTGATGGGGGAAAACGGAGACATCTGAAAACGGAGGCATGGCTGCTGAGATTCGCTACACAATTGGGGGTTTTGGGTCATTGCGTAACCTTCCCTTATTCGTCAAGCCCCTATCACATGACTATAACGCCACCGGAAGACGGCAGACCAGCCTTCACTGTAAACAACATGGACACAGAAATGGGAGCGTTGTTGACCGCACTATTGTCTGTTTTAGGCGTCATTGTGCAGTTAAACTCTGCCTTTTTTACTACAACAGCTGCATATATTCGCAAGAGGCAAGCTACTGTTGAGCACTTGCTAAACGCTCGCGTTTCAAGCGGCGTAAGCCCTATTTAGAATGCCGAGCGAGACATATGCTTCCTGTTTATACTTGAACATGCATGTCCAGAGTGCGCGAATGGTCACGTGATATACGTTTTTGGTGGAGTAGTGTGGACGGAGATATGTTCAGAAACGCTAGTGTGGACGCGGATCGTTTTCATGCTAAAACTCCATTTTAAAGCTAAAACGCACTAGTGTAAACGGGGCCATAGTCCTCTGCCAAGCTACGCAAAAATACATGTGATCAAATCTGCAATATTGACAGCTGTTTATGTAGCTTCTCAATGAACTATGGCATTTTGTGAAGTGAATGTTGCTAATGTTAAACCTGAAAGCACGTGCAAAAACACACACAAAAAAAGACTTGCTGCTTGTTCAAACTACTTTTTTACAATGAGTTGTAACAATGCAATTCCTAAGTTTTCGAGGAGGACAAATTAATAGATTTTTGTTCAATCAACTCAGAATTGTAAAAACCATTAAGTTAATTTAACTGGTTTGCTTTGGGGCAACATGAAGGCATTGTGTGGAACCCAGTATTTTTTACAGTGTACCACATGTAATGTTTACAGCATGTAATGATGCATGGAGTAAAGCACGTAACATATTTCGTAATAGCATTTGTAAGCATTGACAAAGGATTGGATCATTGCATGTCTAATTCTCAGGAAAATTAATCCAGTTTAATCTGTTGTTTACCCTACGCTATAAGGATTTCCTCTAGGCCGGTATTTGCTTGGTTGTTTCTTCATTCAAGGGCATATTTGGTTGTTCTGTGCGAGTCGTAAGAGCGCTCTCTAGCTTCGTAGGAGATTTGCACCCCTGTACTTTCATCACATGATGTGCAAGACAGTCATGTCGATATGTGATTAGAATTTAGTATGAGGGTATTAAAATATGACAGTTTGATGGTTTGACTGTTAGTGATAGTTTGATGGTAATGCACATTTTTTGACTATATGGATCTGGCAGTGTGAGACTGTGGTTGAAATGAATCCATGTTCTTTGCATGACACATTAATATTTTAGGACAGAATGGCTCTTTCTGCGTTATCTTGAACACTGTATTAATGTGTCATAGGCAAAAATACCTTTAAAGTCCATATAAACCTGAAGCTGTGACCATTTTTTTTTATAAATATTGTGACTCAGTTCCTAGAGAAACAGAATATTAAATGAGAAAGCAGTGGGCGTGGCTGTTTTTCTATTGTGAGGTGATTGAATGTAGTAAAGTAGGCATTTCATTCAGGAATTCATTGTTTGAGACTGATAACGGCAGCCAGAAGAGAGAATGGCGATTGAAGCCCCACTTTCTAATACAGGGGCCAATCATCAATCGCTATAGACTGGCAATCTAGGGGATGGGCGCGGACCAAACGTGAGTTTCTGCAGATTTTGAGTTTTTCAAAACGTTTTGAAATTAAACTAAAGAGACAGTTGTTTAATTTCATTGGTGATTCCTAATTTGAGATTTAATCGTAAGCTTGGCAAGCAATTGTGGAGAATTTGATGTTTCCCCAACCGAATGCCCAAGCATACTGCCTGAGAGACATTTCAAAGATGGCCACCAAGTAGGGCTGTGCAATATGGACAAAATCATATTGCGATTTATTTTATTTATTTATTTAAATTATTATTATTTTATTATTATTATTTATAAAAAAAAAATTTTTATTGAAACGAATATTGCGATTGCGTTTTTATTTTTAATTTTTATTTATTTATTTTATTTATTTATTTATTTATTATTATTATTTTTTGCAACTGTTTTTGCTTTTTCAAACAAGCTACACACACACACACATTCTAAATGTATTAAGTGCACAAGGAGTGCATAACAAAACATTTCACAATGAAATAACATAGTATTAAGTTTAATAAATAAAACTGTACTGAAATTGTCTTTAAAACAGACGACATAAAGTAAATGAAGATTAACGAACCTCACCTCTAGTTAAACACATACTGCACACAGTAGTACTAACTGCTTGATAAACAAAACATAATTCATAACATAAATCAAAATCACCTATACGGTTCTCCTGCTCAACTTCGTCGTGCGCAGAGTGAGCTCTAATTGGTTAATATCTTTCTCCTGCTCAGCTTAGCTGTAATTGCCCGGTGTGCTGCGTCAGCTCTGATTGTTTAACAAATTAAAATCATGCGCACAAGAACATGAACAAAAAGCAAAATAACTGGATAAACGGCTGCTGTAGTTATTACAGTTGCGTTATTATTTTGATTATTTTATCTGCCTGAAATCACTGAAGGCAATGATATCATGTTATCATAAGAATATAATGTGGCAATAAGATCGGAACTGTACTGTGCATTCACACCATGGCCATATTCATCTGTGTAAACATACAAAAACAACATCAACGTTATACCGGACACTTTAAAAAGCTTATTCCCAGCCACTAGACTTTTCTGACAGGGTATTCGAGTGACAGAATGTTGTGGGACGTCTATACAGGAGTTATTATTATGGATTATAAATAGCAAAATTTAGCATTTTTTTATTTTAGTGTTTTTTATTTTTTTAAAGTTTTAATTGTTTTTGTTTGTTTGTTTTTTGTTTTTAAATCATGGCGAACATTATGGATGTATTAAAACATGCTCATTTGTTGTAAAAATCTTAATAATGACAAAAAAATACTAATTTGTGCATCTCTTGTCTTCCATGAGCAGCCATGCTGCCGTTGTAGATGGTGTATTCTGGGAAACTTTCTAACCCCTTGGTTTTGAGTGTGGTCCTGAAAAATCTTTGTTTCAAGGGGAATCTAGACCCTACCCTTAGCCCTACGCCCTCAAGTTTTGGGACACCCCTACCCGTTTTTGTGAACGCGATAGGTGGGGGTAAATAAGGTAACAGGAAGGGCTAAGGGGTAGAATAGGGATTGGGCCTAAAAATCAGATGGGGAGAGCTCTGGCTTCACTTGAATGTTGCTTATAGGCCTGTTCAGAGCAAGTACAATAACTAAAGATAAAGATGGAACACTAAAAATTGTTCTGGATGTAAACCTATAAAGATGTAGAGCAATGATATCAGTGGGATAACTTTCAGAATTTTTATTTTTCAGTTAATAAATGTTAAACTGACAGGCAGCCAAAATCTATTGAAATGTGAAGGGTTTGTGTGATTTTCAAGCAGGAGACGACATTGTGTAAAAGGAATTGTTCACCTTATTTACTTTCCCTCAAGTGGTTCCAAATGTTTAAAAGTTTTCTTTTTCTGTTGAACAGAAAAGAAAATATTAAATATAAAAATTGAACATTCACATATTAACTTCCATAGTAGGAAAAACAAATACTGTCAAAGGTTAAAGGGTTTATATTTTATAAATGGAAGATAGAAACTCAAACAGGTTTGTGGCTGGTGACGGTTGAGTAAATGATGACTGAATTTTCAATTTTGGGTGAACTGTCACTTTGTCAACTTCTCAAAGATTATTTGAAGAAAATGACTATCTAGAAAGCGATTGGCTAGGGGCTGAACAATATATTGTTAAAGCATCCATATTGCTGTGTGTGCATCTGCTATAGTCACATCGCAGGATTAGATTATTTCTTAAAGAATAAAAGATAAAGATATCATTAATTAGTATTTTTATATTATTGTATAAAGTAGTTTATACAATAATGACCATGTTAATTTGATTATTTATTTTTTTTGTATTTGATTTTGAACACTGTTAGCTATGTTTATTTCACTTTTATTTTTGCTGTCGTGTTTGTATATGCTTGTAATTTATTACATGTTATGCTGATTTCTGCATATAAAAATACTTGATCACCCGTATGTCAATCTAAATTTAGGAAATCTTCCTGAACACAGCTATTTAAATCATCTTTTGCAATGTCAGATTTTTTCCAATATCGTGCAGCCCTAATTGCTTACACCATGGGAAGGAATGATAAAAATACATGTAATTTATGTAAGTGTCAAAGTAGCTCAGGTATCCAGTGCTAGTTTCAGCATCTTTGTGTTTCTTCTCCTATGTTTTTATTCCACTGCACTTATTACGATTGTTAAATTAGATTAGATTAATAAATGTAATTAAAAGAGTTAACGGGTCAGATGTATAGGCATGAGATGATAACTGTTTTCAAGGTATACCGTGGTTAGAAATAAAGGTTTTAAAATTGCCAAGATTGTCTGCTATATCGTTCCTACGGTATATGTAAGTTTTTATTTTATTTAATTTTTTATAAATATACAGTGAGGGGAAAAAATTAGTGTAGGTCCACAATCTTGTCCCTGAGATCCTTGGAAAGCTCTTTGGTCTTGGCCATGGTGAAGCGTTTGGAATCTGGATTGATTGATTGCTTCTGTGGACAGGTCTCTTTTATACAGGTAACGAGCTGAGAGAGCTGCCAATGTCAGCTCGTTACCTGGATAAGATCCACCTGGGAGCCAGAGATCTTGCTGACGCATAGGGGATCAAATACTTTTTCATTCATAGAAATGCAAATTAATTTTTAACTTTTTTTTAAACTTTTTCTGGATTTTTTTGTTATTGTTGTGTCTCTCACTGTTCAAATAAACCTACCATTGAAATTATAGACTGATCCTTTCTTTGTTAGTGGGCAAACTTACAAAATCAGCTGGGGTTCAAATAATTTTTTCCCTCACTGTATATAAATTTTTTTAGGACAACTGTACCTCCAGCAGAAAAGGTATCCTAGATGCCGTTTTAAATTGTGATGTAATCTGTGTTTTGAAACCCAATGAAGACAGCAGAAGTCGAGGATTCATTTGAATTATTTAGCCTGACAAGTTTACTGCTCCAAAATAATTTAAAAGTTTCTCAAAATAAAATATATTGTGGTCAAAGTGAAAAAAAGTTTTTTGTTTTTTTTACAGAGACATTTCAAAAATAATCTATATTAAAGCAGTAATCATAATATCGTGAAACCGTGATATTTTTATCCAAGGTTGTCATACCATCAGAATCTTGTACCGGTCCATGCCTAGTCAGATGTGCTATAAGTACACAAAGGACATCTGCTTGTTACAAGGGGGTATTGCTAAATGAAAAGCATAAACAAATAAAAAATGCATGCACAATTATATTTAGCATTATATTTATAGTGGTCATGCTTGATGGGAATGGATCTTTAGAATGTTTGATGGTCATTTTTTTTTTACGAGAAAGATTTTTATTTGCTTTTTTGTACAGCGCTTTTCACAATAATCATTCTTTCAAAGCAGCTTCATAAAATATGTGCATTATTGCATTACAATCAAAATCAGTATTAAAATCAGTATTAGTGACCATAACTTTTTATTAGTTACTAAAAAAACTTTAAAAATAAAATAAAAAATTTAACTTGTAACTAATAGCTTTTTACAGTTAAAGTCCACTTAAAGACTACAGTTAAAGTCCACACAAGACTAGGCCTGTCACAATAATCAATATATCGACTTATCGCACAATACATGGACATGACTTCAATTACTTTTGGTGATGCAATATATATCGCTCATACGTAAAAACCAATTCTTGCAACATTTTAGCTGATTGCACAACCTCTCTACCTCTATTGGAGGTGTCGCAGATATGAGCGATATCGCAGCCTCTGTAATTTTTTAAACTTGCATTTTTTTTAAATGAACATTTATTTATTTATTGTTTTGGATATGCGTTTTCACATTCTGATGTCAATGCCTAATCATTAAATTATTAAAAAAATAAAAAAATAAAATAAATATTAAAATTAAATTAAATATTCTTAAGTACAAAATATTATGTGTTCTTTTGAAGAGTGTACTTGCGTTATGATGCTATTATACAGCCATTCTAGCATTATAAACTGAGTGGCCTAAAATGGTCTTAAAATGACAATAATATCGTTTATGGCGATATATTTTGGTACAATATATCGTACAACAAAAAATAGATATCGTGACAGGCCTACACAAGACAGTTCCTAGAGAAACAGAATATTAAATAAGTTAACAGGGCATTTTTTTCCCCTACTGCGAGCTGATTGGATGAATATTCAGAAATATTGTTATTACAACCTAACAGACCCCTCCTGCTCAGTTTCTGTTTGTTGCCAACTGACAGTTGGAGGGGCATGGTTAAGTATGTTAGGTTTAGTATGATAGCAGAGTTTAACTGACAATTTAACTCAAAACAAACATTTCAATTAAAGTTTACAAGGGCAGACATTTTTTTTTAATGACATGCACGGATGAATTGTTCACCACAAAACTAGCAATGTGAGCTGACAAAATCAATATGGTTAGATTTGATTTCATGTGTACTTTTAAAGATCTTATATACAACCACATTTAACCTGCAGTTATATAGGTAATAGGTGATGTCATTGTGTACATTGAGCGTATTGAGTAATGTGTATTATTTATGGCCCGTCCCTGCAAATTCTAGCTAATTTGAAAGCATTTCTCTTCTCCTCTGCAGGACATCTCTACGTGCCCGGAGCCGTTCTCCTCACTACTCCTCTTCCCGCCGCTCCTCGTCCCATTCTCGCTCAAAGAAACATTCGTTATATTCCGCAGGGGCCAGCGGAGGCTCCTCCCACAGCAGTCGACCTGGCAGCCGGTCGCCTTCATCTTCACGTTTGCCCATCACCTCCAGCCTCGGAGCCGAACTCACCAGAAGAAAGCAGGAACGTCAGGCAGCCGCTGCCAAGAACTCTCCTGCCCTCCAACCAAACACATCCAATGTGGCAAACACGCCGGTGAAAAACACTGATCCGCCGCCACTGGAGACAGCAGCGGCGCCCCCTGAGCCTCAAAGACCGCCCTCTCCCCCTGCGAACACTGTGGCTGTGGAGGAGCCGGCTGCGCTTCCTCCTCCACCTCTCCCATTATCCAGTCCTCCTCCGCTGCCTCTGTCGTCTCCTCCGCCTCTTCCAGCCAGCTCTCCTCCTCCTCTGACTTCTCCTCCTCCTCCTCTTCCTCTGAACAGTCCTCCCCCTCTTCCTCTGAACAGTCCTCCCCCTCTTCCTCTGAACAGTCCTCCCCCGGCTCCTCCGCCTTTAGCACCTGCACCGGCTCCCTCGTCTCGGCCGAAAAGCCCTTCACAGAAGCCCACGAAAAGTCCTGCGCACCGGATGAAGACCTCCACACTTCCCCCTCTTCCCCTGCCGCCGGCTCTTCTGGGAGACTGCAGGGACAGGTGAGTGCTGAAAACACACACTTCTTAGGGTTGGGTCGATAGCCGATAGACATCAAGATGCCCCCATCGCAAACCCGCTTACAAAAAATACACACATCGGCCTGTTTACACTAATACAATCTTTACATTTTTTACATCTTTTAGTTTTAAAAAGCCATTTTAGAACGAAAACAATCCACGTCCACACTGATGTTTCATTTAGCGTTTATGAACAGCCCTCCGTCCACACTATACTGCTGAAAACGCACATCACGTCACCGCACACAGCCACACACACTCTCATGCGCTTGTCTGAGCTCCAGAGAGCAGCGCACGTTGGACAGTCAATCGAGGATGTACCGATTGATCGCGTCTCACTGTAGTTGATAAACGTGATATTTATTTAATCTTGCCGCTATCTAACGACTCTTCTGTCTTTTGAATCTATCAGGTAGCGTGGCCCAGCGTCAGTACTAGGGCTGCGCAATTAATCGAATTGCAATCGCGTTTTGAAGCATCGCGATAATAGGCCTGTCACAATAATCAATATATCAACTTATCGAACAATACACGGACATGACCTCAATTATTTTTGGTGATGCAATATATATTGCCCATACGTAAAAACAATTATTGCAACATTTTAGCTGATTGCGAAACCTCTCTATCTCCATTGGAGGTGTCAGTGTGGTTAAAAAAAACACTATAGTATTTACCATAAATGACTAAAGTATATTTTGATGTGGGTGCATGGCAACTGAAAATAGATCTGGTTGCAGATATCGCAGCCTCTGTTACTTTTTAGCTTGCTTTTTTTTGTTAATGTTTTTTGTTATTTATTTGTTTAGGATATTTGTTTTCACATTCTGATTCCAATGCCTAATTATTAAATTGTTAAAATGGCTACAATTACATTAAATAGTCTTTAAAATAAAATATGATGCGTTCTTTGGAAGAGTGTACTTATAGATGATGATATTATATTGTAATTCTGGCATTATACAATGAGTGGCTTAAACTGGTCTTAAAATGACAATAATATCGTTTATCGCGATATATTTTGGTGCAATATATCGTACAACAAAAAATAGATATCATGACAGGCCTACGGGATAAGCTAATCGCAAGAGGCTGCTACGGAAGTCCTAAGAGGCCATGCATTCAAATATTTTTTCTCTCTTGTTATGTCGTGATCACGACTTAATTATCTCGTGATCTCGACGTAACTCGTTTTCTCGTGATCTCGACATAACAAAAAGTTATGTTGTGATCACGACTTAATTTTCTCGTGATCTCGATAAAGCAAAAAGTTCTGCTTATTCTGACTTTCGTAAGCAAACGCCTACGAAACGTCATCGTCGAACGCATTCGCTTTTATTTTGACCAGAGACTGAGTCAAACTGACAGTTCTATGCCTTTCAGGTATTGACAATTTCTATATCAGTGTCCGACACTTGAGAAGGAGGCTTTCGGCTCTCCGCCTTTATCGTCGAAGATATAGCGACCCTGAGAGTATCGTCAGTTTCATTGCCAGTCAGCTTGAAGGACCAGGACGTCTGCACGGTTATAGAATGATGCCGTTTAAATGGTTTGCGGCTGACCAGAGATAATATTCTTAAGTTCAAAATATTACTTATATTACGTATAAAGCAGAACTTTGTTATATCGAGATCACGCGAAAATTAAGTCGTGAACACGACATAACAACTTTTTGTTATGTCGAGATAACGAGAAAACGAGTTATGTTGAGATCACGAGATAATTAAGTTGTGATCACGTCATAAGAGAGAAAACATATTTTAATGCACGGCCTCTTAGGACTTCCGTAGGCTGCGATATGAAATTCATATTATTTAATTTCCCCTGCCCAGAGCAAATACGTGACTGCCGTCTGTGTGTGACAGTCTGACTAGCCAATTGAGTGAGCACACTTTCATTCTGCCCAATCAGAATTGTGCAACCGAACTATGCGGAACGCCCACAAGAAAACAAACAAACAAACAAACAAAAAGGAAAGCACGCCTGACGCTTCAGAAGCATTAATAAACAAATTCATATCAAAGAAAAGCAGCACGCCGGTAATGTGGGGATAACTTAATCACAGACACCGAACAAAAACGGGTCATTTGTAATAGCTGTCGCAGAATTGTTGTCACATCACGTAGTCTAGTAGTCAGCAACAGCACAGTACAATTTCAGAGTTGTTTGCGGCTGTTACACCATATGAACTAGGAGTGTAACGGATCCATTTTTGTAGATTAATCCTAAATGTGTAACGATCGCAGTGGGATCGCCTCGCGTTATTTAAAGCACGTGTATGAAAGCATTTAGGGTTTCCTGTAAAATGTAATGAAGACAGAAGTTGTTGCTGGGTTATACGGGATGTGGTGGGTTTCTTAGGTTATTAAAGGTGTTTTCTGTTACTACTTGTTGAGCCTGCGTTGATGCATTCAGTGTAATCTGCACAATTAATCATTAAAATATCGGGATCTTAACACCCATGCAAAATGAATTATGAATGAGGTGATTCGTGTATTAATCCTTCTAATCGCTGCGTCCAAATCTGTTTTAAAAATGCAAAAATCAAGAAGGAGATTCAGTCTTTAGTTTACAAACAGTGAAATAAGACAGAAGTGCCAGGAGAACAGTTTATAGTTTAGATAAAACCACTGAGGTTTATGGTAAGGATTAAAATCACCGTCATGTGCTCAATAATGAAAGCTGTAGGCAGCAATTACATTATTTAACCAAAAGGTGGCGACAACCAGCCATCAAAAATATGCCACTGAGTAATTCTTCACCATTCTAGAGAAAAACAAGTGTTTAATTTCTGAATACTTCAACAAATTTAAATAAATGTTGGAGTAAGTCAATGTCTTTTCAGTTTCTTTTTATAACTAACACTCAACTCACTGCATTTTAGCAGTAAGAAGCTACGATACAGACTATTGAGCTAAAAAGGTGATTGACAGGTGGTAATTTGTGTGTAACTCATCTTGGTTTTGGGTAAAACAAAGACCATGTGGGTCAGGTAGTTGAAACGGTTGGAAACAAATAGTTAATTCGTTTTGAAATAAATATTTTATTCACCGCCGCCTATGAGGACGATGCCATCATCCATCTCAATGTTTTACATTAGTCATCGCACGATGCCAAATTCAGCATATTGGCGATGGACAATGTCGTTGTCTATCGACCCAACCCTAGAAACAACAATCTAACTAATGCTGCAATAACTTATCAATATTTGCACAATAATTCCAAAATGAATGTCAAATAATTATGAACATTATTGATGATGATGATGATAATATCAATGAATTATATTTCTCATTATCATGCTGCCTTGAGTTTTCTGCTATAAAAAGTCCTACTGATGGTTTGCATCAAACAAAGTATTGTCGTAAGAAATGTACTTTTTGCACTACAGTAGTCCCTCGCTATTACACTGTTCACCTTTCGCGGCCTCGCAGTTTCGTGGATTTTTAGTGCAGAGTTTTAATTTGAGTTCTGCATTCTGATTGGCTGTAGAGAATTGTGAATCAATCTCATCCGTGTCTCCTTGCAGTTCAAAATGCATTCAGCTTGCCAGATTAACATAAATCTTTGACCGCTAGCAGTGGGAGTTCCAACAAGGATGCAAAAAGGGTTGTAACTTCATAAAATGGGTCACACACTGGATATTTCTGCCTCACCACAGAGCGCCATCTGAATAATTTTGATTTTAAATAACATCCGAATGTGTGCGTCTGATGTGTGTAACTTCCAACTGTCGAGTGTGGCGCATACGTTATGCCTTATCCCCCTTAAGGATGGAGTCTGCTTTAGCTTTGTGGATCAGTGACTGCAGGAAAAAGAACATTAGGCTTGATGCTAACATTATCCGCACAAAATCTAAAAAGGGTTATGAACCCTTTGCTGACAGCGATGAATCGTTGCGCCTGACAACATGTTTTGATCTTTGGCTTCATTCTATAATACTAGACTTATTTTTCTACAAAGGTTTGAACTTAGACAGTGTTTAAACGAGAGGAAAGTGTGAAAATGTTAATTTCTGTCTGAGAAATATGTATAAAGTGTGTCAAGAGGGGGTTTACAGCCTGAAAACATCTAGAATAATTGTAAAAAATAAAGCAAACAGTCATAAACACGAAGCTAGACAGAAATGAATCCAGTTGAACATAGCATATATTATCTATACATATACTATACGTGTTATTCATTCACAAGATGGCAAATATTAACAGCAAGTGTGGCTCTGATTGTTATTAACTGTTATAGGAAACAGTTAAGAGAAAAACTTTATATATTTTGATACCTTGTAAGGTCTTGGTTTTATAAAAAAGTCATTAGTTTGGCTGTACTTCTCAGACAGCTTACAGAGTAGTAAAACCAACGTGATTTTCCTTAAAAAAAAAAATATGTATATATATTATGGCTGTCAATTGATTAAAAATTAACTAATTAATCACACTTTTGTTCGTGATTAATCATGATTAAACACGAAAAGCCGTATTTATTACAGAAATAAAAACACAGACATGTAAGTGCCATTTGAATTTTAAAACAATCAATGCCAATAACAAACAAAAATTATTTCCATGTTGGATTCTAAGTGAACTACAAAAAAATCCAAAATGCACTCACTCACTTTCACTGAGTACATTTACATGGATCCATATTATCCAAATTATCATTTATCCATATTTCTTTGCTCATTAAACACACGCAGGGCCGGAGCAAGCTGAACTGGTGCTCTAGGCGAACGGTGATCACGCCGCCCTCAACCCGAAAGTGAAAAAGAAAGTGACCGGTTCGCGGATTAAAGTGAGGACCGGGGAAGTTTGCTCACTATTCTGCCGCCCTTGTTGGCTGCCTAGGTCGCCTCTATGGACGCGCCAGCCCTGAACACATGTCGGCCACAACAGGAAATAAAAAAAACTGCTACTGCGTTAAATGCGTTAATTTTTTTTACGCGTTCAATATTTCAAATTAATCGGCGTGCGTTAACGCGCTAATTTTGACAGCCCTAATGTGTATATATATATATATATTTTGCCAAATCGCCCAACTCTAGCTCATACTACCTTTGCAACAACACTTGTATTTCACATTCTCGTGTTATACAGATTTCGAAAGCCAATGATGCAAATAAACAGTTATGATCTGACGTGCGTCTGTTCTCATACTTGCATTACAAATATTGGCTCTATGACCTCGTTTGAGCTGCTGTTTTGGCAAGTTTTGGATTAATGTTAGTGCTAATAGTAGTCTTTTATTTAGTTTTTGGGATTGTGAATATTCTTTTCCTTGGATCTGAATACAGTGGTCTCTCGCTATAACCCGATTCACTAAGCTATGTTTCCATCCAAAACTGCAAATGAACTTTAAGCGTAAAACTAAAAATATCGCATAAAAGACGTGCGAATGAAGCAGCGTTTCCATCCAACGAGTCAAAGCAGACAGCATCGTCACTTCCTGATTAACTGGCGCCAAATATCAACAGTAAAAACATCATTTGCTGCAGTAGGAGAAGCTGCGTGAATCTTTTCTTCATTTAATAAATGACTTGCGCCTCAGTAGACAATCCTGACATGCAATGAACGCGTGGTGGCATTTGAAGGTGTCAGACGCGGAGCACAGACGCTCTTGATTCTGGAGGTCATTAATAATATAATAACACAACTACTTAAACGGTAAGGCATTTTAGAATGACCAAAACATTTCAGATGTTTTACGATGGTTTGTCTATTTACACACATTTTTATCATCACATGATCTTTTATAACAAAACCACATGACCTTTTTTTAATGCGCATACTGGAATTAAACAGTAAAAGTGTTTCCATCCCAGTTTATGCGCATCTATTCTTGTAGAATAAAAAGTTTATGCTACTCAGTTATGCATTTCCATCAACTGTTTTTTTAATAGGTGGATGGAAACGTAGCTAAACGTAGTCCTGATGGCTGTAGACCATGTCAGTCAATCTCCTCTGTCTCCTGTACAGTACAGAATGCGTTCAGCTTGCCAAATTAACAGGTCTTTGATCATTAGCAGTGTGAGGATGCACTAAGTGTTGTAACTGTCCGCAGCAAAACCCAACGTAAAAGGGCTCGCACACTGGGTGCGCAGCGCCACGCAACGCCATGCGTTTTAGAATTGTAAACATAGGTTTATATTAGGATATGCACACCACTGTCTGTGGTACCCAGCCACGACTCAGGACACTGTTCATATTGCTGCCGCACCACAGATCGCCATCTGAATAATTTCATTTTAAATAACATGCGAACGTGCGCAGACAGTGTGTTACTTCCAGCTGTCATGTGCGTGACATCCGTTGTGCGAACCACTTAAGGATGGAGTCTGATTTAGTTCTGTGGATCAGTGACTGCAGGAAAAAGAACATTACGCTGGATGCCAACAACAAGCTTTATGAAAGTTTTGCTGACGGCGATGAATGTTTGCGCCTGACAACAGGATTTGACTTATTTTTTTTACAAATGTTTGAACTTTGAGAGTGTTTAAATGAGGGGAAAAGTGTGAAAATGTTAATGCCTGTCTGAGAAAAGTCTAATAAGTGTGTAGTGAGAACATCTATAACTATTGTAAAAAAAAATCAAATGTGACTACTCTGCAGATTTCACTTATTGCAGGTTGTTTTTACAACGTAACTCCCGCGATAAACGAGGGACCACTTTACTACCAATGGATCTACCTGAAAAACTTAAAGCTTCATTTCAGTTGCACGTTTGTTCTGTTTGATTTCTTTATAGAGATACTGTTTGTTCATGTTTTTATAGTTCTCTTTTGTCTTGATCTCTGCTAGTAGTTTTTCAAGTATTGGGAAATTTAAATTCTGCCTAAAAATGTATGCTTTGGTTATTAGCATGTTGTAAATGAACTGTTTTTGGTTTAGTGCATATCTAAAGATTGTATTACTAATTCAAGTTAAAATTTATTCTGAAATAGTATGAAATAAACCAAAATATGAGTAATCAGAGTAGAGTTGTCACGATACTGGAATTTGGTACCAATCGGTACTGTGATTTTAAAAACATCCTGTTGACCTTTGAGCGATGTTGAGCGCGTTTTTAAACAGCGCTGATTTGCTATCGTGTTCACACGCTCAACAGAAATGGCTGTGATTGGCCATCAAGGTCATCAGTTCACCAAACTCCCCCGCTTACTGAATGTATCTACAGATAACAGGGACACTGGAGCATTTTAAAGCCACGGTCAACTGGTCTGTTTAGAAGCTCACATACTAGTGATTCGCTGCTTTAAAACAATCCTGTGTCCCTGTATCTGTGTTTACACTCAGTAAACAGTGGTGAGTTTGGTAAACTGATGACCTTCACAGCCAATGACAGTCACTTCTGTTGAGCTTGTTAACACAATGGTAAATCAGCGGTGTTAAGAACTAGCTCAATGTTAGCGGGAAATGGACGCTTTTTAAAATTCCAGTACTGATTGGTATCAAATACCAGTTTCGTGACAAAGCTAAATTAGAGAATGAATAACTTTTTGCCGGTCCTGTTATATTAAAATCAGCAAACATAAGTCTCTTTTATTGTAAAATTACCATGATTAAAAAGACAATACCAAAATGCTGCTGTAGTTGCCAAAGTACCAGTCGTCGTATTCTCAATAGAGAGTTATTTTGTACACAAACAAATCTTTAATTTCAGGAACTCACTGCTGTATTTAACTGCATTTGTCACTCCTGAAAGTTGTGTTTGTGGCCACAGTGAAACCTGTCTGCTGTCTCCATTTGCACACACCTCCGTCACATGATCAATTCATATTGTCTGTTTGTATGTTTATTCTCAGTCCTTGTTTGCATGTTTGGCCTGCAAATAGTGTAAGCTGAGAACAAGATGTTATTTGCTGCTGGCGTCTGTTGGTTGCACTAAATGCAAATGGATTTGTTGACCACAGTCATAGTTGCTAAATACACAGTCACACACCATTGCACAGGCGGTTGCGTTGATGTGCATGGCCTGTTTCTGGGGTTACATGATTTGTGGATGCCATGTAGCAGCATGTACACTTATTAAACAAGGTGCAATTTTTGGCCGTTTATGTAATTGTATTTGTAGTTATTTATGCTTGTGTTAATAGCATCTGCTTGGTTACCTTCTTACAGTAAATAGTTATTTCTCTGCCAAAAATTTGACTGAGTGGAATGTGTAACTAAATAGCCAGGAAATGGGAGTAGTGCTTATCCATGCAGAATACACATTTCCCATGTCATGTAAATTTCAGACTTGAATTAGCTGTAACCACACTTATATCATATGGATGTCACAACTAATTTTAAGAGACCGGCTTTTGGTCTCAAGTTGTGACCAGATGTTTCTTTATATTCAAACGTTTCTGCATTCCTCTTACTTTCTGCTATATTTTGTTAATGTATTAAAATTATTTAATGCCTTTGCATTTAGTTTTTTAAAAATTACCATATACAGCATTGATTCAATAAGTTAAATTATTCTCTGACATCTACATGGTAGATATGTGGCATAGGTAAGTTCAAATAATTTTCAGTAACTGTTTTATAAGTTCATTTATTTTCCATAAATATCCCAAGAATCAGAAGGTCTATATTGACCATATTTGGAAGGGTCGTAATTATTAATGAGCTTAACTTTGATGCAGCCTGCTCTCTCTCTCTCTCTTGCTCTCTTTCTCTCTGTCACACACAAACACATGAGCTGTAATGCTGGTAAAATTTAAGCTTAATCATAATTAAATTCGACAAGAATGTATTGCGTTGTATTTTAAAGCTATGATGTCAAAGAAAATGCTTAACATTTTTATAAAGAAATGACATTTAATAAAGTGTATTGCAGTTCTTTAACTTCAGAAAAATGACAGCCAGAGCTGGATGATTGACATGATTCTTAGATGTGCATTTTATACTAAATACAAACTTACACTCAGCAGTTGTGTTTGTTGAAACATCCACCGCAAATTTTACAATAAACACGATAAATTAACAAAAGATACAATTAAACACACCTTATGCCTCTTTAGGGGGGAGCTGAATAAATCTATAATCTTTATATCTCGTATTTTGTGTCCTGATAAGCAAACGGATTTCTACTGTTGTCATTGTATCGCAACATATGGAAAACAAACGGTATCTCCCATTTTCCCAGATATTTAGTTAATATAAACTTACATAAACTTAAAAATAAAAATGGTAATTGTCTTCCTATTAAACGTTGTGGCTTATAAAATGCAGCCTGGGGCATCCATATTAATCATCCCAGAGCAACATATCAGTGTTATGACTACTGTTGATCTACCAAAGATGCAGTTGCTTGTCATCGCCGAATAACATAGAACATGACAAAGTTTATGCAAAACTAAAGGTAACAGTCTGCTTTGTCTTCTGACAGCCTTATTGTTCACTAGGGTTTTATACGAGAACACAATGGTGGTTGAGGCTCATGGTATGGCCATTTCCATGTACTGAACTCTTATTATTCGACAATGCATAGGTATACCCAGATTTTCTTGGTTAAGGCGAAAGTCAGGCGATTGAGATCTATCTAGCATTTGAAATAACAGTTTCCTTGGAATAAATGTGATTTTTGTATTGGCTGTTTTGTTGACTCTCTTTTGTTGTTGTTCTTTCAGTCCAAAGAAGAGCGGTCTTTCCCAGAGGTTGTCACGAAAGGAAAGGGAGAAAGAGAAGGAAAAGGAAAAAGAAGTGAGGACACGCCTCCTCAGTGAGTTGCCCCTCCCTCCGGTACTTTCTGGCGGAGACCCTTCACCTCCGCAGTCTCCTGCTCGAGTATCACCTCCGCTACTGCAGCCCAGCTTCAAGAAGAGACCAAAGTAAGTGCATCTGCTGCCTTCATCCACAGCCAAACTGATAATTATCTGAATTACCATTCAGAAGTTTGAAAATGCTCTTGTGCTCACCAAGGCTGCATTTATTTGAACTACGATACATAAAAATATAAAAAATAAAACAACTTTGAAAAACTGCTTTAGATTTTAATGGGGTCATTTTCCTTTGGAGTTTTAAAAGCTGTTCATGCATGTAATGTTGGTCTTTAATTTAGTCTTTAGTGTTTAATGGTGTTGTTTACTGGTTTTAACACGTCAACAAATAAATTATATATTTTATTTAGAAATCTTTAAACGTTGAAAAATCTTTAAATATATATTTTTTGTAGCTTTGATCTATTTAGTGCATGATTACTCAATTTTCATTAAAAAGCTCTTGGTTCCTAACTTTTGAAAGGTGATGTTATTTATTAAAATATTTTAAGAGAAATCCTTATTATAGATTGAGATTCTACTTGAAATGGGATTTACTTCTGCAATAAGATGTAATGAGAGAAAATGGGTTCTAAGAGTTTTTGTTAAATGTGTGCAGGATTTGCTCTCCGAGATATGGAGAGAGGAAGCAGACTCAAACTGACTGGGGAAAGCGATGTGTGGACAAGTTTGACATCCTCGGCATCATCGGAGAAGGGACATACGGTCAGGTGTACAAGGCTAAAGACAAAGACACAGGTGTGTTGATGGAACAAAATAAGGAACATTAATGTTAGAATGCACTCCGAACATCTTTTGTAAATGTAGTATTCCTTGCTGAATAGAAGAGGTGAGAGCAAGGTTTAAAGGGCCACGAAACCCCCCAGTCTCAGCGTGGTGTTTTCACACCTCTAGTTTGGAAAAGCTCAGTAAAGTGGGCGTGTCCAGCTCTGTTTAGGTAGGAGTGTCGGGGAAGGGGAAAGAGGGAAGGTTTTGCATAAAAATGGGAGTTTCTATTTGTGCACGCGCTCATTTTCACACAGACTGTGTATACATGGACATCAGTAATCAAATTATTTGCCAAATTATTAATTTGTCGACTTTAACGGCACTTTCTCTTTATTTTCGGATTCGTGTGATGGGCAGGGCTTCTGTCTATGGCTTGGTGACTGTAGCTTTATTGCTAAATGGCTAACAGGGGTTTTATAGAGAGAATAACTGTTTTATGTGCTTTATGAAGGCTGATATTCCACTGATAGTCTACTGATGAAGGCTGATAGTCCATTAGATTATTTCAGAGGTGCAGCAGCTCTGTGAGCTCATAAACTCCTCCAGAAACTGTACCTGGATGATGGAAGCTTTCAGCGGTGCTTCTGACCGAGCCGAGTTTTCCCTCAGGACACCAACAACAACAGGCGCTACGTCATAATCACACCCCCACAAGAGCAAGCTCCTGATTGGTTAACGCGGCGCGAACGTCCGCTGAAGTTCATTTTCATTTCATTTTCAAACTGAAGCGATTCGCGCGAATTGCGGCGTTAAGCGCGTCAAACGCGCGGCGCCATTCGCGCGTATCGCGTTGCAAGATGCCTATTCGCGCCTTTTGCATTGACTTAGCATATAAATCACTCGCGCTTGATGCGTCTTCCGCAACTGCTGTAAGGTACAACTTCGAAGCGATCATGAATATTAATGAAGCTGCGCCGCATACACAATAGAGCGCTCTGGTTGGTTTGAACCAAGTCTACCTCATGAATTAATGCCGAACACACAGAGACGTCAGAACGTGCTGGCCGGGACAGATGTCCACTCTCCACGCTGGAATATACGCAAGGATCTCATCGGCGTGACGCAGCTTCGAAAATTTGTTTCAAACCGGAAGAACGAATTTGCTCGAAATAATGCAAAAACAACCAATTTTCACTTTTTAGTCAATTATATGTGTCCTAATAGTGTTTATAGCAGCGTGGGACACATATATGACTGTCAATAGCTCAAAAAATGTGTTTTGGTGTTTCATGGCCCTTTAAATGAGTGTGTAAATATGTGCTGCATGCTTTGTTTTTCGTAACGAAAGATAAATGACAGCTGTGAGCAGCAGTAGAAAAAGCATATATGTGTTTAGACAAATTAAGCAAGCATCATTTTTACAGGTGAGGTCATTTGAATTACACTAATGTTTGACACTAAACTATGTGGGACTATTATTTGACAGAATCCATTGCCTTTGCATGACACATAGATGTAACAGTAAAGAATGAAGAGTATTATCTTGAACGCTATAAACATGCATTTGTTAAATGCATCATAGAATGGAAGAGAGGCTTTCAGGAGCACTTCTGAACATCACCCCCTTTTGAATATCTTGGCAAATAATGTCCTTAACACAAAAATAAAGGACTTATATGTTGGACAGTCCAGTACTTTTTTTGGAAAATGAAAGGTTTTGTTCAAAAATGTCATTTTTGTTTTATAACCAAAAATATGAGCCTAAACAGGGTTCAACGCTTAGGATTTTTGTACTTGCCCAAACGGGCCAGTGGTTCAGATTTTTGGCCCCACCAAAAAAGAAGTTAATAGCTATTTCTTAACCACATATTTTAAATAATGTGTCAATCTATCTGTGAATCTAGAATTTCTTTTTTTTTTTTAAATGTTAATAAATATATAATGAGGAAAGTTCAAAGTGTTATACAAACAAAAAGAGCAGTATGGAAGTTCTAAATTATTTAAATAAATAATAAATAATTATTTATATCAATTATTCTTTTTCTCGTTGTGTGGTACCTACGTAAGTATCTGCTTCAAGACGTTACAAACAGACGTTTTCTTTTAGCCTTATAATTTGATGTTGCCGCCTCTTCGCTGGACTGGTTGTTACCAGATTATGGAAAAATTAACATGCTCAAAACATCCAATCAGATACGAAGAACTGAAAAGCAGTTAGGTGTGTACGACATTACAGAGAAGGTAGCATTTAAAGGCTTAAACGCACAAACTGTTTCTCGATTCAAAGACTGTATTTGCACCCAATTGACAAATAGTTGCAGGGAAATTAAACATTAGTAACAAGGCAGGACCAGTAACAATCCTGTCTACTGTCCCAGGCATCTATCATACTGGTCCCGGGCCATCGGGCAGTCCTTATTGTTGAGCTCTGCTAAAAAAAGTCAATGCTGCACTACATTGAGCAGCAGTGATCAGCCCAGCTTTTCCACTTTCCTTGCAGTCATAGCCATTGCACAGTGTGAAGTGGCTTTCACACCAGACGCAGAATGTGCAGCGCAATGAAACCTATTCATTTCAGTAAGCGCACTGACCAAATTGTAAGAAGAATAGTGGAGTGCACAATATTCTGATCTGTGGATGTTTCCCCTCCTGAACACATGTTCTTGTGTATGCATGAACCACACATGTTCACCAGAAAACCAAAGTATACTTTTCCCCACTGCTTCCAGTGCTGTACTGTTATGGCAATGCTAGCAAAATGACGCTCTCAACTGTCAATAAAATGTGGCTTTGTGTTATCTAAAGATCTGTGTAATTAAAGTCGAGTTAATTTAAAAGGGTGGTCCACCACTATATCATATTTTAAACTTTAGTTGATGTGTAATGTCGCTGTGTGAACATAAACAACATCTCTGAATGTAAGACGCTCAAAGATCATTACAAAGGAAGACATTGCAGAGTTAGCCTAGCAAAGCCTACAGCGAATGAAGTTAGGGGACTACAAAAAAATACATCCTGGTTAATGATGTCATAAACCCTTCAGGTTACAAGCATACACCCCGTGCAGTGAAGGGGCGTGGCCAGAGGTGCTGTAATGTTATTGTAGGACGCATCCTGGTGACATGGAGCAGAACTGTAAATCCAGAACTTTATGTTAGCTGACCAATCAGAGCCTCTTAAGGGCAGGCTGGTCGTTTTCATGTTAGCTGAGTAGCTGTATATAATCTAAGTAAGAGATATGAACAAATAACATGATTTTTCAAAAAATGAAGCATGAGGACAGATTGCTTTGCACCCCATAAACACAATCAAGTTATAAAAATACACTCTGGACCACCCCTTTAAAAGCGCATACAAAATTACTGTATATTATTTATTGAAATGTTAAAAAATGATTAGAAAGCAGTTTCAGTTTTAAGCCAAGTGCATCCAGAATTATCGCTTTTGGTTGAACTTTCATTTTGGTGCATCCCCACTAATCTCGACTCACTAATCAAGATCTTTCCTTAGCAAAAACTCGACTTTTTCTACGTCTGAGTCGGCTAACATTGTTAGTGTTTGCAAAAAGAAAAAGCAGACATGCTCACAACTTCCTTTTATGTTTTGGTTTGTAAAGGAGAGCTGGTGGCATTGAAAAAAGTACGACTGGATAATGAAAAAGAGGGTTTCCCCATCACCGCCATCAGGGAAATCAAGATCCTGAGGCAACTCAACCATCGCAGCGTGGTCAACATGAAAGAGATCGTCACGGACAAACAAGACGCACTGGACTTCAAAAAGGACAAAGGTCTGATTAAATGCGTTTGCATGTTTGTTTACCTTGTACTTTCAGTTTAAATAAGATGCGTAGTTTACCATCATCCTTCCTTTAGAATTAGTTTATGTAATACTTTAAGTCAAAGTTCATGCTAACAACATTAGCTAAGACTATTAGCTCAATAAACCACTAATTAGCAGCTTATTAATAGTAAGGTAGTAGTTGAGTAAGATGTGTAATTTGCCATTATCCTCCTTTTAAGATTTCGTTTCAGTAACACTTTATTATTTTAAGTTACAATACATGCTAACAACAAACTATTAGCTAAGACTATTAGCTCAATTAACCGCTAATTAGCTGCTTAATAATAGTTAGTAAGGTAGTGGTTGGGTTTAGGTATATGGTAGGATTATGAATGTAGAATAAGACTATGCTTTATAACTACTAATACACAGTTAATATATTAATAGGCAAGTAGTAAGCCAATAGTAAATAGCATAAATTGTCACCTAAACTAAAGTAGTGTTACAGTGGTTTCATATTTTATTAGACATAAGCGATTGTTTTTATTTTCTGTCTGCACTTACTCATTGTCTTCACAGCCATTATCCTGTTTATTGGGTCTTAATTTTGATTTACTTCCGTTAGTTAATGTTAGTTTGTATGAATTTATTATCATAAACTAATAATGAACAATACTAGCATTATTATAATGATGAGCAGTACTGCATTTATTTATGGATGTCAGGGTTTTGCAATTAATCGAAATTCAGTTTTGCTTTCTTTAAAAGTATTAATTGTTGTTTACTTAACCTGTGTTTATCGCTACGAATGCAAATCAAAGAGAGCACTGCGCTATGAAACCCATTCATTTCAATGGCATACACAGATAATCCGCAGGCATTTGTATGTAGTATACTCGTTCCTGCTGCTGAATGGCGTTACTGTGCTGTCGTGGGAAAAAAGAAGTAATGGCAATTGTCGTTTCAATTTTCATTTCCAATGATTATGAAAAAAAACGTTACGCGAGATAAAATTACCATTGCGTCAGATCCTGCCCCCTTTCTCTGCCAAGCTCAGTTTCACACGAACACTAGTAATAGCATGTACTGTAACGTGACTTTTGCATGAGACACAATTCATTTATTGACGTGTGTTCAATTCATTCACGTTTTAAAATGCAAAAGAGAAAGCATGCTGGAGTGTGTGCTGAGCCTCTGAGATGAGCAGGTCTCACACATACATACTGTGTTGTCATCTTAAAGTGAGCGCCTAAAGGGTCGTATACAAGCAAAAATGTGTCAATGCGATGCACAGTGATTACTGACAATAACCCTCGTTTGTTATGAAGAAATAACTGACCATAACGAGTTATTTATTTTGATTTAAAAACTATTTTGGACAATATAGCTGTATGATAATAATTTTATATAATGGTGGTTAAAATTATGGCCAATATAATGCTGATTATTATTTTTCCCGTAATCGAGAAGGCCTAATAAAAGTTCATGTTAATTTCAACATTTACTACTGCATACTTAATCTAAATTGAGCTTGTTAACGTTAATTAATGCACTCTGACTTAACAAAAGAACATTTTTATTAATAAAGATGAGTCAGTTCTGTAATTAATGTATTGTTTGTTGTTTGCTCATGTTAGTAAGTTCATTAACGTTGACTAATGGAAACTTAATGTAAAGTGCTGCCGTTTATTTTTGTGCGTTAGGTGCTTTTTACCTGGTGTTTGAGTACATGGACCATGACCTGATGGGACTGTTGGAGTCAGGACTGGTGTCTTTCTCCCATGAGCACGTGCAGAGCTTCATGCGTCAGCTGATGGAGGGGTTAGACTATTGCCACAGGAAGAACTTTCTACACCGAGATATCAAGTGCTCTAATATCCTGCTAAACAACAGGTACTTTAGCATAAGCGCTACGCAATATATCGAAAAAATATTGTTATCGCGATAATAGTACATGAAATATCCATATCGCAGAGAAGCGCAATAAAGGAAATTTGTTTTATGTTTATAGGATGTTTATCCAAATCTGACCCATCAGATAGGGCCTTTACCAACTTACTGCCTCTAGTTCTATAGGTGCTGTTAGGTGAACCTAGAGTTGAAAATAAATACTAATGCCAGGAAAATGACAACAGCCAATAAGAATCAGAATTTCCAGGTTTTTAGTAATTCGTGGTGTTTTAAAGTGTAAATGTTTCCACTTTGTAGTGTTTCTGGATTCCATGATACTGGAATTCGATACTATACCAGTCGATACCGAAATTGTAAACGCGTCCCGCTAACATTTGAGTGCTGTTGAGCACATTCTTACACAGTGCTGATTTGCCATTGTGTTCACATGCTCAACAGAAATGACTGTGATTAGCAGTCAAGGTCATCAGTTCACTGAACACAGCCGCGGTTTCATCAGCGGATCGCTCTTATGTCAGCTTATAGACGAACCCGCTGATCGGCGTGACTTTGAAACGCTCCAGTGTCCCTGTATCGGTGTTTACACTCAGTAAATCAGTGGTGTTTAAGAACGTGCTCAACAGCGCTCAAATGTTAGTGGGAATTGGACATTTTTAAAACTTCCGAATTCCAGTATCGCGACAACCCTAGCACCTTGACATCATTTTTTAGATTTGATTGGCTCAGAATATTACCTATTAACTGTTTAGTTTAGTATAATCATTACATAATTTTCTTTTAAATGTCTGATAAAATTCAGATTTACAAGTTAATTATATCGTAATAAATATCGTTATTACAACACTCAACAACAATGCATATTTTGTCTTAGGTCATTTAGTTACATCAACGGCAAAGGTGTGTAGTAGGAACATAAATGAATGTATTCATTTACCATGGATGTGTTAAAGTGAGTGAGGACATTTATAATGAAAGAATAAGTTTTTGGTTTTAAATAAACGTTGTTCTTTTGGACTTTAAATAGTCCTGAAGAAATTTCCAAAAAATATTAAGCAGCACTACAGTTTTCAACAATGACAAGATATCTGTGACTATCATGAAACAATGGAGACTGAATGACAGGAATAAAAACCATTTAAATGTATATTACAGAATAATTGTTTTAAATGATAATGTTTCACAATTTTGCTGTTTTTACTGCATTTTGTAATAAAGAAATCTGCCTCTGGTAAAATAGAAAAGATTTGTAATCTAGCATGAACCATTACTTGAAATGTAGCATCTTTTTTCTTGCATAAATTATTTGCAAATCTGTTAAGTACTTGCGAAATAATATAATGTCTGATTAAAATTAATTACTTTGCATTTAACAAACAATGTACTTTATTCTGTTAATGATGTGTGTTTTTAAATGATTGTATGGTAAATGCTTCAAGGCTTTTGGAAATGAAAGTCAGTTTGTGTGTTTCGTTTACAGCGGTCAGATCAAGCTTGCTGATTTTGGTTTGGCTCGTCTCTATAACTCAGAGGAAAGGTGAGTATGTGTTAGGGATTTTATTTGTCTTATTTCAGGTTATAATTAATAGCTTAATTTTTTGATTATTATTATTTATTTATTTTATTTTTTCCCCAAATATGACAAAAAGTGAACGCAAAAAATGACACACTTCACTTTTAACCAGGGTTCCCACTGTTTTATGGGCACCAAATTCAAGGACTTTTAAAATCACAAATTTTTTTAATTGAGCATCTTAATTCACTCTCCCAGCACATATAGCACCTTGAAAGTCCATTTTGTACTTAAGCTTTCACTTGCACAATATATTCACATTAACATATCATAGTAAGGATGATGTTTTTAATGTGTCATTTTTAAAAATGTTGAGCGTTTTAAACAAAACTTTAATACAATTAGTTGAATTCAGTACTGCTAATATACAAATGTGCTTTTCTGAAATATTGATAAAATCTCATTGTGTAAGATTTTTAACTGAAGAATTTCTTAGTATTTTCGTTCATTTTTTAAAAGCAGCACAGTACATTTGTTGAAATAACACCATAAAACATTTAATTTAAGCACTTTCAAGGACTTATCATTTGTATGCCTTTTAAAGGCATTTCAACACTGCGTAAAGCATTCGGGCACAATAACGTGCTACATTAGTAACTTAAAGAATAATTATACTGAATTATTAATACAATGAAGACTAAAGTGTTTTATTTTACATTTTATTACTTAATTTCTGTTCCTGAATGCAGTTGTTTTGTGATTTTTTTTCTTACTCAATTTTTATTCTTACCAATTGCTATTTGTTCATTTTATATATATATATATATATTAGGGCTGTCAAAATCAGCTCGTTATCGTATGCCGATTAATTTGAAATATTTAAACCGTTAAAAAAACAACGCATTTAACGCAGTGGCAGTTTTTTTTATTTTAATTTCCTGTTGTGGCCGACGTGTGTTCAGGGCCGGTGCGTCCATAGAGGCGACCTAGGCGGCCGACAAGGGTGGCAGAATAGTGAGCGAACCCCCCGGTCCTCACTTTAATCCGCGACACCTACCCCCTCCCTCCCGGTCCTCACGTTCATCCGCGAACCGGTCACTTTCTTTTTCACTTTCGGGTTGAGGGCGGCGTGATCACTATTCGCCTAGAGCACCAGTTCAGCTTGCTCCGGCCCTGCGTGTGTTTAATGAGCAAAGAAATATGGATAAAGGATAATATGGATCATGTAAATGTACTCAGTGAAAGTGCCAGATGATGCCGCAAGCTGTCAAAGACAGCCCATTCCTCTCTAAGTTGATTCCAAGCGCCCTCAAATGTTTCATTAAGTTTGACGTGTTTCCACTTACACGCAACTTTAGTAAAGCGTCTGCTTCGCGTTGCTGTATCAGAATCCTTGCTTGAGAAATTCCGGCTGTTTCTCAATATGCGTTCTTCAGCGGTCTTGCGTCCTCGTGTTCTCGTGTAACGTCATCATCAGCTGCCAAAGTTCAGTTCCAATACTCAAGACCGCAAGTACGGAGGACGTGTGAAAGCTCCCGGATGTGTTCTCGGTATCGAGGACGCACCGATGCAGACTTGAGCACCGAACTCGCTCGGAAAGTCCCAGAATTCATTGCGACTGGAGGTGGGAAGCGCAGCATTTTATTCAATAAGTTCAGAGATGTACTTATTTACTTCAGGAGTTTTCCTAAATGAGACGGTAAAAGTAAACAATAACGTGAAAATCTTAATAAAGGCATAAACACATTAAGGGTGTTTATTTGTTGAAATTTGTATTAAAATCTGTTTTATTTGTGATGTGCAGCGTATATTTATAATGTCTTTATGCAGAGTATATAGTGTGAAACGGGGAAAAACAATAAATCACTGTATGGATGCTGTAATGTTTAAATAATTTTCGGTTAAAGA
>CAIGQQ010005632.1:911750-928250 GCA_903798035.1 Danio albolineatus | reverse complement strand
TTTATTCTTCTCGTTTGTGTGCATGTTTTTATGCACGTTTTTTCTTATAAAAGGTTTATTCTCGTTTGTGCGTATGTTTTTATGCACATTTTTTCTTAAAAAATAAATTGTTTATTCTTCTCGTTTGTGCGCATGTTTTTATGCACATTTTCAAAATGTTTCCACATCTTGGAGTTATGCCTGTCACGATCTCTATTTTCTGTTGTATGATATATTGCTCCAAAACATTTCACGATAAACGCTATTATTGTGATTTTTAAGACCATTTTATGCCACTCGTTATATAATGCGTTGTATGATATTTTGTGATTCTGGCAAGTACACTCTTCCAGAGAACACCATGTTTTCTTCTTAAGGATATTTCATTTAATTTAAGTCATTTTAACAATTTAATAATTAGGCATTGGAATAATATGTGATATATATGCATATTAAAAATAAATAATAATAAATGTTAAGGTAAACATGAACAGAATCTGCAATATCTGCTACCAGATCTATTTTCAGCTGTCAGACACCCACATGAAATATACCAGAGTCATTTATAGTGAATATAATAGTGTTTTTAACCACACTGACACCTCCAATAGAGAGGTTGCACAATGAGCTAAAATGTTGCTAGAATTCGTTTATGTATGGCGATACATATCACATGACCAAAAATGATTAAGGTCATGTCCATGTCTTGTACGATAAGTCGATATATTGATTGTGACAGGCCTTATCATTTTTATGCATAAAAAAATGCTAGATAACTAATGTACATTTTTTCCTACAGACCAGAGATGCCCAAACTAGGGCCCGCGGGCCAAAGTTGGCCCATGGTAACTTTTGATTTGGCCCGCCATCCCATCTGAAAATGGTTGAGAGCAGTGTTTCTCAACTGATGGGTCACGACCCAAAAGTGGGTCGCAGGAACATTTTTAGTCCCGGAGTGTTTGGTCAAAAAAACATTATTTCTTTAAATTTATTTTGCTTATACCAGACTTTTATTTTGAAATGCGCGTGCGACAACAGTTCAGTTTAGTTCATGGGAACTGAACCTTTCCTTACCCTAACCGCTGTTTACAGTATTTGTCGTTTTTACTTTGTAATATATGATATATTTTGTTACATGACAACAATAAAAAATAGTTTATTTGTAAGTCTTGGTGATTTTCTTATGATTTATCTGTCACTACTTGTCTATGTTAACAAATAAATACAAAATAATTATAATTCCTAAAATTATATTATAGTTCCTAAAAATTTGGGTCGTGGCTTGATGACCATGCAAAAATGTGGGTCCCGTGGCCAAACCAGTTGAGAACCACTGCTTTAGAGAATGTGATTTTAAATGTAATGTCCCCTTTTATTTGTTTGTTTTATTGTTAAATGTTGTAAATGATTCTGTGTATTCAGCATTGAACTCCACCATGTTATAAATATGTTTGTTTTTTTATTGGAATAAGGAACAATTGAGAATGTTATACTGCATTAGTTAATACGATTCAATGTCAAGTTTTCTATTTATTTTTTAATATTATGAAAAAATAATATGATTAGGAAATTACCCATGGCAGCTTTAATGCTAAATAGTAGTTCGGTATATTTATCTTCGGCCCACGCCTATCAATAATATTTGGTTTTTGGCCCTTTATACAAAAAAGTTTGGGCACCCCTGCTATAGACCATTTTGAAAGATATCGACAGAAACAATGGTCCTAACGCATTTCCTGCTTTACATGTTTCATTTCTAGAGCTTCCGAGAACCCAAAAGGAGCCACATATTGATAATGTTATGACAGCTGTTTTTACATTAAGTTATGATTGAATTGCCTCTTATTACAGTTATGAAATAGTTTGATAACAAGCAGGAACTGTTCATGGGCCAATGACATGACCACAGTGAAATGGTCTATAGCAGTGGTTCCCAACCTGGGGTCCGCGCCCCCCTTAAGGGGGCGCCAGAGTTCACAAGGGGGGCACAGGAGTGGATATAAAGTTGAGCTAAAATATGCATAAAATGCTCCACTAATACATATATTTAAGTATCAAAAAATAAAAACGTACTTAATTCCAATGTAATAGTAAAAAAAACCTTATATCTAAATAATTATTTAATTTTTGCTCACTCACGCAATGTGCTTGTCAACGTAAAGGCAAAATCAAAACAAAACATGGCAGAGAAACGTCTTCACAGCCAAGATATTCCACATCTGTGTAATCTTCCACTGAATGATCCATCGCCAAGCACTCGCCAGTGAAAAACTGTCCAGTGACCTTAGCGACACACTGTTAACAGTTGTAAAAGTCGTAAATTTCATTAAAGTTCGTCCTACCAACCAGAGATCATTTGCGCAACTGTGTGAGGATGAAACGCACAAATCTCTCCTGCTACACACTGCTCTGGCTATCGCGCGGCAAAGTGCTCGTGCGCTTTCTAGAACTGTGAGATAAAATTTTGGAATTTCTGCAAAGTCAAAATTACACACAGTCAGAGCAGCTGACAGATGTGGGGGGGCTCAAATTTTCGTATACGTACATGGGGGGGCCCAAGGGAAAAGGTTGGAAACCACTGGTCTATATTGTCCAGCCCTAAAAGGCTGTAGTGCAGGGGTGTTCAACCCTGTTCCTGGAGATCTACCTTCCTGCAGATTTCAGCTCCAACCCTGATCAAACACACCTGCCTGTAATTATTATGTACTCTTCAGGTCCTAATTAATCAGTTCAGGTGTGATTGAACAGGGTTGGAGCTGAAATCTGCTGGAAGGTAGATCTCCAGGAACAGGGTTGAGCACCACTGCTGTAGTGTTATCCATGAATGGGCATCATATATAACTGTTTCTCTGTGCAGGTCTGGGAGCCGCAGCAGAGCAGTTAAACCAGACGGAGCTGGCGGTGCTGCTGAACCTGCTCCAGGGCCAATCAGAAAATCTGAGCATCCCACAGATGGCAGAGTTTCTGCGCAGCTCCTCGTCTGAAGCCTCCACCTCAGTCCTGTCCCGGACCCCCGCCGCCCCCTCCACCCCTGAGCCCGAAACTGCGCAGCAGCTCGAACTGCTCAGCCACCTCTCCACTCTAATCCAGTCCTCTAGCGTCCCGCAGCCGGCCGAAGCTCCGCAGGAAGACCAGGCCGGCCTCCTGGCGCTCCTGTTGGAGCAGCTGATCAAGGCGCCGGCGGCAGGGGCGGAGAGGCCAGACGAGAGCAACGGGGTCCCGCCGGAGGAGGGCGCTGCACATGCCGGCTCCGCTTCTGTCACAAGCGCCGATAGCGAGGGCAAGTGTTAGTTAAGTCTATGAGGGGGGGGCGGGGCCTGAGTAGGCGAAAGCTGTGATTGGCTGCAGCTAAATGGGCGTGGTTTTGGAACGTCTCATTAGCATGGCCGATAATGTGGGACCCACCCACGTTTAAAGAAACGATCCGCTTTTTCTTGCAGAGATGTTTTTTTTCTTCTCTCTCTATTGTTTTTGTTTTCTTCCGAAGGGGAAAACGTTTCATTAGTTGGGAACTGCAGGCTAACGAATAGAGAAATAAATCGTCATGTTCATGCGACAAATCCAGATGTTTATTTCCTGCTTTCGTGAGTTTTATGGTTTTTAGTTTTTTTTGTTTTTTCATAGGAATAAAATGCCCAGAGCGCCGTCTGCGTGCCACTCATTCACAGCAGACTTTATGTATGTGTGTGTGTGTGTGTGTGTGCGTGTGCAGAAATGAGCTCGCAGACAGGAAGCAGGAGTTCTTCATCTGTTGGCACACACTGCGAGTCCTCGACAGATGGTTACGGTGTTTGCGTTCAAATGTCACTCTTTTAAAGCCAGATTAAACAGTCCTGAAATAAAGAGCCGTTTTGGACACATCTCTACTTATGTGTGTCTGTTCTAGTACACTCAGAATACAACACTTACCTGCGACCGCCCACTTGCCTCCATCTTAAAGCATTTATTGATTGGTTAAAGCACAGTCGGATGAAATCATGTCAAGAATGTGTGTCGGTCACAGCTCACCTCTGAACTGAACATTTCACATTTACACAGAGACATACAAAACAAAAAGCATTTCTAGTTGTGTTGGAGTAAAACCCTTTGTGTCATCCAAATTTCAATTAGAAATAATTATTTAGACCATTTTCTGTGCATAACAGAAAATAATGCCATGTTTCTGTTTATTTTTAGACGACACGAGTCAAATGTTTTAACTTTAGACGTTAATAAATCAGTGTTTGGTGGAATAACCCTGATTTTCAATCACAGCAAATGAAAACCTCCAAAAAGAGGAAAAATGCTTATTAATATTTGTAAATTTCAGATATTCTAGGCATTTTATGAGACTTTAATTCTAAAATAAAGCAAATATTGACATTTTATTCAAGCCTAAACCTATTAAATCCAGAGAAATTGAGATTTTTCAAGCTCCTTACATTTTTTTTCATAGTTGAATTTTTGTTATTACATTTTGATTGTAAAACTAAACTTTATGAAAAGCAAATGATATAAATGAGGAAAAATGCTTATTAATAACTGGAACTTTCAGATATTCTAGGGATGTTATGAGACTTAATGTAATTTATGGTAGACTTACCATAAATTAAATACTAACATTTGACTTAAGCCTAAACCTATTAAATCCATAGAAACTCAACCATTTTCAAGCTCTGAATTTTTTTATTACATTATGCGTGAAACTGCATTATGGAAGCCAAATGATATGAGGAAATTGTTTTTTAATTTATAATTGAAATGTTAGATATTCTAGGCTTGTTATGGGACTTTTATTATAAAATTAAGCAAATATTAACATTTTACTCAAACCCAAACCTATTAAATTCAGAAAAAGAGTAAAGTTTTTTTTTTTTTTTTAGATATTCTAGGGATGTTATGAGACTTATTTTACCATAAATCAAATACTAACATTTCACTCAAGCCTAAACCTATTAAATACACAGAAATCGACCATTTTCAAGATCCTAGTTTTTTTTTTATTGCATTATGATAAGAGGAAAATGTCTTATTAATAATTGAAATTTTAGATATTCTAGGCTTGTTATGGGACTTTTATTATAAAATAAAGCAAATATTAACATTTTTACTCAAACCCAAACTTATTAAATTCAAAAAAACTGACCATTTTTAAGATCCTCTTTCATTTTTTTCCCAAAGCTAAAGTTTTAATTTTTTTTATTACGTTTTGACCATGAAACTATGCTTTATGAAAGGCAAATGATATACAAGAGAAAAATGCTTATTAGTGTTTGGAAATTTCAGATATTCTAGGCAATATTCAAACTTTTATTTTAAATTAAAGCAAATAATAACAATTTACTCAAGCCTAAACCTATTAAATCCAGAGAAATTGGCTATTTTTAAGCTTCTTCATTTTTCTGAAGATTACGTTTTTGTTACTACGATTTGATCACAAAACTTTGCTTCATGAAAGGCAAATGATAGAATATGACGATGCCCCATACTATTAATTTAGCATAAACTTTCTTCATGCAAAATACATTTGATTATTTTAACGGTGAAAGTCGACATAAGCATATTCTTGACACATTCGATAAGATTCATCCCTTTGAGATTGATACTGATTCTCATACAGTAGAGCAGTTGCATTTTGCTGGTGTAATCCGGCTTAATGAAGTTTAATTAAGATCGTCTGACCTTCTCCTCCTGCGTATGAAACCCTCACGTGCTTTTGTCTTCACTCTCAGTTCCTCATTGCTCGTTTTCTCTCCTCTCTCTGCCCTCTTTTCACATGGTCTCTGGGTTTTTAATCTGTGAGTACACATGAACACACACTGTAATAAAAGCCTTACTGTGTCCAATAAATGATAGCTACACTTTTACACCTTTAGCAGTCCTGCTTGATGGAGAAAGGAAAAATTGTTTGGGAGTTTATTTTTATTTTGTATCAGATCAGAATTCTCCAGCAATTTGTTGCATCTATTAAATGTTGTGTGTTCGCTTGTTATTTTCCTTTGTAAACACAAGGAACACATTTTTTTGTGGTGTAATTTTATAGTGTAGTATTATTAGACTATAGAAGTTTTGACAATCTATGACCAAACACTTTAGATACACAAAGCCTGTCCACTCATGTTACTCATGAATAGGAGAAAGTAAAAGGTTTCCAGAAGTGTCCTCAGACGCACACCTTTAAGCTATATATATATATATATATATATATATATATATATATATATATATATATATATATATGTGAGCATTAATAAACGAAATGCTCCCTGTTTAGAGAGATTGTATGACTGAAATAGCTTCAGGAGAGGTGTTTTAAGACAGCCGTTGACTTTATGAAACTATTTGCCTTAAAGGAACACTCAAATCTTTTGGCGGGGAGGGGTGTTAGACTCTCATTTTACAACTCCCTTGTAGATGAACCATTTACGAAATAAGTTTTTACCATTTATGAATCCATTCAGCCGATCTCTGGGTCTGGCGGAGCACTTTTAGCTTAGCTTAGCATAATTCATTGAATCAGATTAGACCATTAGCATCTCGCCAAAAAATGTAGAATAATAATTGAGAATTTTTTCTGTTAAAAACTTGACTTTTCTGCAGTTACATTGTATACTGAGACCAACAGGAATTCAAAAGTTGCTGGGTTTTTTTTTGGCCCAATATGGCTAGGAGCTCTAGTCTCATTGTAACGTAATATTTAAGGAACTCTGCTGCCGTAGCATGGCTGCTGCAGGCAGAATGATATTTTGCAGTGCCTGAATACGTAATTAAGCTAAATTATCTTGCAGCCATGGTACATGGTACACAATGTAACTACAGAAGAGTCAAATTATAACTTTTTTTTTTTTTTTTTTGAGTGAAATGCTAATGGACTAATTTGTTTCAATGAGTTATGCTTTGCTAAAAGTCCTGCCACTAGGCCCAGAGATCGGCTGAATGGATGTAAAAATGGTCAAACTCAGCTGTTTAACTCTAGGTGACGTGTAAAATGAGCCTAATTAAAACAGGAGGGTGCCTTAAATGGGATATTGTAACTACTGAAATATAAAATGTATAGTATTAGTGTTAATTAACTTAAATTGAATAGTACAATTATTATTTCTTTAAACTTGATCCACATAAATGCTTAAATAATTCACAAATTGGTTTGCACATGCATTTAGAAAATCTTATTTTGGTGTTTCTGTGGGATTTGTGACTAAATTTCAACCTTGAAGACCTTTTTAGGGCCACATACAGGAAATGTAACTGATGCCAAACTGAATGAGAAATGATCATCATGCTGTAACTTCAAAGTTTGAAGCTATAATTTAGCGAAGATATCCGTTATGTTTTAATTAATCTTACTGAAAAAAAAGTTTAAGTAACTTCAAAACACAAGATTTGAAAAACTCTTTCTGATTGCACAGCGCAAAAGTGGTCCTCAGTAGTTTTATTAAGATTCTTAACTCAAGACACATTTACTTGACTAGCAAAATTACTTTCTGGAAATCTGTGATGTTGACTAGAAGGAAGTGAGCTAGAATCAAGTATAAACGTTATTTCTTATTTATATACTTTAAATTGAAATAAGTATTTAAACCCCCACTGGGTCTAAACTTGCTTGTTTAATTCATCAGAAAAATAGACTATGTTCCATTCAAGTTATTTCTTGAGTAAATTAATCTTGACATAAAATAAATGCTGTGACCATGTATTTTTTGTGAGATTTTATTTATTTAGGTTACCTGCAGTGTTTAGACTAACATGACTGAGATAAAGCCTCTTTTTTTTTTTTGTTATTGGAGCAGAGAGGCCTGAATGACTAGAAGACCGGCTATTTCAACCCAATTATGGGTTTAATATGGATTAACCCAACTGCAGGGTTGAATTTTTTATTTAATTTTTTTTAAATTCAGTTAATGTGACTATACCATAACCAAAATTTACGTTAGTCCATATTTTGTTCAATTTCAATTTGGGTTGAAATTTTTTTTAGAGTGATGACAATCAATATTAATCTTGATAGTTTACAAGCAATTGTGAAGTCTTTTTATCTGTTGGATTAAAAAAGTTTCTTGTTCAATTCGTTTAATTATAGCATAAGCAGATTAAAAAAATGGGAATTAAATTAAACACCTTTCCTGATTCGCAGAAAAAGACGAGAAAATTCTACAAACATTTCATAGACAATGGATTACGATAAGACTGAATACAATAATTTCATCAACAAAAAATAATTGATAAATAATTAGAGAATTCACAAATATGATACATGGATGCCGTATAACTCGATCTACACAGAAAACACACACAATCTGCCCGTTTAATTTAGTTTCAGCACAAAAAAACAGTGTTTCAAATCAATTTCTACCATTCTCAGTCACTATTATTATTATTATTATTATTATTAATATTAATTGCCCTCTGACATTAAATGTTTTATTATCATTCTTTAAAAAATTATGGATTTTGAATGATTTTATTGTATTTGTTTTTCTCAAAATGATCAATTAACAATCAAGAGTATGTACTCTTTCTTAAATCTCCTTAACTGCGTACCCGGTACCGGTAACTGTAGTTTTTAGAGGTCTGTCTGTGTCAATAACTGCATGAAAGATTAGAAAGTCTTTTTTTTATTGCATGTGGGTATGGGAAGCTCTTTAATTAAGGCCAAATTCAAGTGGAATTACCACAAATAGCCCAAAAGCTTAAGAGTAAAGTGATAATAATAATAATAATAATAATAAATAAATAATAAAAATAATAAACCCTGCAACTCAATTAAAAAAATTTTTAAACCTATGTGCAGTAGTTCTACCTCCCTCAGAACTGCATATATGAATAATCTGTTAAGTGCCGAGTCTGGTTTCATTACAGATATTTATTAATTTTTTTTCTGTTAGCTTAAAGACAATCCAACCACTTTTAAAACCAGTTTAGCCTAATCTACTTGCATGGGTGCTTGCTTTAAAACATTGGTCCGTCGAGTTAGTGCATGTCTGCGATTCAGCTGGAGGCCATAGAAAGACCGTTTTCTGAAACGGATCACAACTTGACTTGACTCCAGGAATGATAAATCACCAAAGTCCTTACTGACTAATAGAGTCAAATTACATCCATTTAACAAAACACCTTCACACATTAACGTGAGACACACCTCAGGCTCGTCTTTTGAGATCAAACTGGAGTCATCATTCAGAACAAAAGTCTCGTTTTGTATAGTTGAAGTCAGAATTATTCGCCCTCCTGTCAATGTTTTCCATTGTTAAATATTTTCCAAATAATGTTTAACAGAGCAAGGAATTTTTCACAGTATTTCCTGTAATATTTTTTCTTCTGGATAAATTGTTTGTTTTATTTCGGCTGGAATAAAAGCAGTTCTTAATTTTTTAAAACCATTTGAAGGTCAATATTATTAGCCCTCTTTAGCAATATTTGTTTTTACTTGTCTACAGAACAAAAGATCGTTATACCATGACTTCCCTACTACCCTTATTAACCTAATTAACCTTTAAATTAGCCTTTAAATGTACTAGTATCTTGCAAAATATGTAGTCAAATATGTGCTGTCATCATGGCAAAGATAAAAGAAATCAGTGATTAGAAATGAGTTATTATGTTTAGAAATGTGTTGAACAAAATCTTTCTGTTGAACAGGAATTGGGGGAAATATACAGGGGGGCTAATAATTCTGATCTATCAATACTGTACACATCAATACTGTATAATAAAATATTAGTTATTTTATGAGAAATGTTATATATTCATTAATAATTGCTGCCGTTAGCAAAGCTAAGGTTCGAGTCCCAGCCGGGTCAGTTGGCATTTCTCTGTGGAGTTTGCATGTTCTCCCCGTGTTTGTGTGTTTTTTTCCTCGGGGTGCTCCGGTTTCCCCCACAGTCCAAAGACATGCGGTATTAGTGTATTAGATGAACTAAATTGTCTGTAGTGTATGTGTGTGAATGAGTGTGTATGGATGTTTCCCAGTATAGGGTTGCGGCTGGAAGGGCTTGTGCTGCACAAAACATATGCTGGAATAGTTGTCGGTTCATTCCTCTGTGGCGACCCCTGAAATAGAGACTAAGCCGAAGGAAAATGAATGAATATTTACTGTAAATATTCGTAATTACACATTCATTCATTTTCTTTTCAGCTTAGTCCCTTTATCAATCTGGGGTCGCCACAGAGGAATGAACTGCCAACTTATTCAGCATGTGTTTTATGCAGTGGATACCCTTCCGGCCACGACCCAGCACTGGAAAAAACCCATTCACAATTACATTCATGCCCATATCGCATGTGTTTGGGCTGTGGGGGAACCTGGAGCACCCGGTGGCAATGCAACAAGGCCACATGCAAACTCCACATAGAAATGCCAACTGACCCAGCTTTTGCTCAAATCAGCGACCTTCTTGCTATGAGGTGACAGTGCTACCCACTGCGCCACCGTGTCGCCCTCTAACTATACACCAAATACATATTTTAACAGTTAATGCCTATATACTCCTTAAACCTATAAATAATTTTTATATGCATACTTCAAGTGTTTAATGTAACTGTATGTATTATTGTGATTTAAGAGCAAATCTGATATTAGCGTGATATTTTATGCACACTTAATACTGAAGTTTTAACATGTCTTGATTATTTTTATTACAGTTCAATGTCAAAATCTGTTTTTGCTAATTTTTTTATTAATTGCAATCCTTTTGACGACCACATTTAATCATATTTTTATTGTTTGATAGTTCAGTTGTATAAATAAGCCTTCTCTGAAGAAAATGATTTCTGCAAAACTGTTGCAAACAATTTATATGGGATGAATTTAAACAAACAAGTTAAATTTAGTAACATTCAACATGATTTGTAAGTTTCAGCCCACAGTGTAAAACACAACAGTCAACTTTATCAAATGAAATGAGTGTAGTGAACTCAAAAACTTACTGAGAGTTTATTCTGCTCATTTGAAAAGAGTTTTGAACTCTGTGTTGAAGGTAATGAGTTAATTAAATACCTCATTACTTCAGCTTAAATGGAGTAAGTTCACAGTACTCTAGATTTTTTTCAAACTCAAAAGGTTTGTAGCAATCGGTTTCCTCAAACGGTTTGAGTTGTTTTAACTTATTGTGTTTTGCAGGACTCAATTGGTTTGAGTTCTCTTCATTTATTGGATTTTACTGGGCTCAAATTGCTTCGTTTACTCAAATGGATTAAGCTCACAGTACTCATTAGGATTAGTTTTTGAACTTAAATGGTTTGCTGCTATCGGTTTCCTCAAATCGTTTAAGTTGCCTTAACATTTTGGGTTTTGCAGTGTATAAATTGTTTACAACCACCTAAAGAAATTTCGCCAATCCAAGGAATCATAAATGATTTGAGTGTAACAATATTTAAAGTAAGAGCAATTAACAGGTTTTTCACGTTTGCTCTACCTATTCATTTAATTTCAATTTATTACCTTACAACAAAAAATATCTACAAACAAACCACTTATTTAAAATTAGCTGAAACAATACAATTCTTGGGAATTTTTTGGGACAATGTAATTGTTTTATGTTCAGTCAACTTAAAATTATTTCAAAGTCTTTGCTGCTTGTTCCAACTACTTATTTAAAAGGAGCTGAAACTACAATTCTTGAGGGTTTTTTAGGACAACTTGATTTGTTTTATGTTCAATCAACTTTAAATTGTTAAAACTATTAAGTTAACTTAATCGATTTGTGTTGGGGTGGCATGATGGGGTTGCATGAAACCCAGTATTTTTACAGTTTATATTACTTTATTTCTAATTATTGCTTATTAGGCTTTACAGTTTGGTGATATTATTTAGTTACTGTGTAATTCCAGGAATGGTGTTTGGTTTAATTTTATTTCCGTGTTCTTATTAGACACTGATAACATGCATAGTAAGCCAGCCTGATCTCACGAGGAAACGTAATTGTTTTTATGTTTTGTCAGTGTAGTGACTAATTCGTACAAGATCAGTTGTACGAATTTTAAAAGGAGGCGTGACACCAAACCCCACCCATAAACCCAATCGTCACTTGGGGATTAGCACATCATACTAAATTGTACGAATGAGATCATACGAATTAGCCAAATCAAACTAAATCAAAAAGTTACCAAGTGCCGTGAGGTAGCGTTACGCACAATACAGTAGTCAACAATCGAAGTGGATCAAAAACGTTTTTCAAAGTTTTTATAAAACAAGAATGGGTGCGGTTGAATAGTTTTAGGACAACTTTGAAAAGGGGTTGATCCACTTGAAATGTTGACTACTGTATCTTAAAGTCTGTGTGAAATCAAAAGTTACAACGTTTGTTTTGTTAGTGGACATTGTTATTCTATAGGTGAACAATAAATCTGTGCAGGTTAATCAACTGAAAAAGAAGGTTTGTTTTGTTGATCTTCAAAGACTGATCTTTTGCTTCTGTGTTGTTCCTAGTGGTGGTGGTGGTTCTCTGATGTCACAGTAGTATTAGCCACGCCCCTCTTACTGTTTGTTTACTATGAGGGAATGATGCGCATATAGAAAGCCCCGCCCCCTGCTCAACATTCAATGCTCAATACATCAACATAATTAAGTCTCAGCAACTTCTGCTTCATGTGGAATTTAATATGCAGTTACGTTTATAATATTCAAGCAATTCTTAATCTCGACATTAAGCTTGTAGTTTGTACAAATTAATTTTACTCCTAACTAGGCCCACACAGACTCTGTGCGCACAGAAATCCACAGATTTTTAGCCCATTATTGAGTCTGTTTACTTGTGTAAATATTTATTTGCTTCATTTTTGTTAATTTCAGTAATATTAACTAATAATACTAATAATTTATTTACGTTTTTGTTCATTTTAGTATTATCCTTGATTAATATTCATATGTTGAAATTATTTACACAGAAATCCATCAATTTTTATCCCATCATTGGTCTATTTATTTATTATGTAAAAGTGTGTAAATATACATTTGTTCTGTTCATTTCAGTAAAATTGACTAATATGCAAATGTTTATGATTTACTTACGTTTTTATGTGCATTTTAGTAATATTGACTAATGATGTCAGATGTTTATCTGATTTATTTACACAGAAATCCACAGATCTTCAGCCCATTGAGTCTACTTATTTACTTTTGTAAATATGTGAATATTTATTTGTTCCAATTTTTTTAATTTTAGTAATATTACTGACCAATATGCAAATGTTTATGATTTATTTACATTTTATGTTCATTTCAGTAGTATTATTGACTAATATACAAAAAAATTAAATGATTTATTTACACCAAAATTACACTGAATATTGAATTTTTATTTACTCATGTAAATGTAAATATGTATTTGTTCCAATTATCTATTAATTTCAGTAATATTATTGACGAATATACAGATGTTGTGTATGATTTATTGACAATACAGTTTGTAAAGTCATATTTTCTCAGTCTTTTAAATATATATATTATATGAGAGACTTGCTTTGTTGACCAAACCAGTGGATCTAATTGGATTTACATTAAATAAAAGTTAAAAGTTGTTATTTTTTTAAGTTTATTTTATTTATTTATTTATTTTGGCATTTATTTGACAGGACAATAGTTTGACTGGAAGTTATGTGTGAGAGAGAGGGGGGTAGGATTGGGAAAGGTCTACAAGCCAGGATTTGAACTCGGGAGCGCTTCCAGACTGTATGTCAGCGCGCTAACCTTTGAGCTATTACGTCGGCCTCTTATGTTTGTAGCTACTATACCCATAAAATCATTCTGCATAAGTCCACAGATTTCTTGCTAAATTCTGCGCAGAAACAGTCCACAGAATCTTTCTGGCCTCATTTCTTACCTAAATATACACATACACCGTTACCAGAATCAGGTTAAAATACTGTGCAACCTAATATTCATCATTTCTAGGTTTGAAATGCGGTCATGATAGTTACAGTAGCGTACCGATATCTTGCATCTGAGCTTAAGCTTTTTGTCTTTTTGTTTTGTTTCTGGCAGATTCTGCATTGGTTAAGTCCGATGTGACAGACTCAAAGTCTACCAAACACGCTGACGACTCTACGCCAGACGTAACAGCGACGCTGCTTCATCTGATTTCCCAGCAGGCCTCAGGGAGCAAATGTCCTCCCGCAGACCTGCATCCCAACAGAGGACCCTCGTCTCCCCCGAGCCCCAGCCCTCCGTCAGCCTCTTCTTATGCCTCATCGCCCGTCTCCGGCTTGGCGAACACAGCTTCAGAATCTCCGTTCACCCAGGACCAAGACTTGCGGAACACCCTAGGCGGAGCCGCCGGCTCTTCCTGAACCCTCACTCTCAACCCTAGATTTTTTTCATTTACTTAAAAGGGTTTGTTCACTCCAAATTTAAAGTTCTGTTGTCATTTACTGAGCAGATTGTCATTCTGAATGTCATTCAGCTCCAGAAAACACGAATGAAAATATTTTATTAATCAAATCTAAGATTTACAAAACTCAAAAAAAAAAATGTTTTTAGTGGTTTAATTGATCACAATTTATGCTAAACGTTTAATTTAGGCTTTTATTTGCATATTAACACTAATACTGATCACACTGTTAACAGATTTAGTCGCAGAAGCTCTGGCATGCTTGCTTGATGTGTGACAACCAATGAGGTTTGTTCTTGCGAGTCACGTACATTTGCAAGAACCAATGAGGTTTGTTTCCCTGCTTCATGCAGCTATGGTTGAGTTTGTTAGTGAAAGTCTGTTTATGAATGAGTGTCAAAATGAAATCTCCATATAAAGTGACTCTCTCTTCAGAAGAATAGGGATACATCACTTCGTTCTTGTTTTTAACATGTTTCTTTGGCTGAATAGACTACAGAAATCTCTTATATTATTAAAAATATCTTCACTTGTGTTTCTTAATGTCTTCTAGTTTTGGAGGGTTATCACTAAATGATAGTGTAAATTTAATTTTGGGGTGAACTGACCCTTTAAAATGCTTTAAATATATTTCTTTCTTCCGTTAAAGGAAATGAATGTTAAAGGACCTATTCTTGAATGCGAATGGATGATGTTCATCCCTCCCAGCGGCCGTCTTTTCCCGACTGCAGCAGTCTGTGAGTTTTAGCCACGTGCGCTTTCTTTGAGGGCTTTTGTTCGTGTCCAAATCTCTGAAAAAGAAACATATTCTTCCTTGAGCGTTGATATCTGTGAAGCGAGAGGCTCGATCCGGCTCACACTACTTCATCTTTGTGTTTTAAATCAAAGGCAGAGCTTGAGGTCGTTTGCGGTACTTTAGTGAGGCTTTTGTTTTCACAAATCCATTTATTAGCTTGTGCAGAAGACGTGTTTTTATTTCCATTTTTGATTGGGGGGTGGAGGGTGAAACGTGTTTGCTTATTCAGATGTTGTCAGGACCACAGTTCATCAAAAGCGAAGTTCACTTAAATCCAAGACTGAAATGAATTTTAGCATCAGAAATGGCAGTTTTGATTCGACTCCGCCAAATGTACATGTTGTAAAATGATAATAAATGAAAACTGTGGCTGAGTAAAAGTTTGTCCGCTACATTTTGTCTTTTTTTTTTTCGAATAAATAGGAAACGTACATTTCTATCATGCCGACAATCATTCAGTCAATAATTTTCCTTCAACTTAAGTCTCTATTTCAGAGGTCACCACAGCGGAATGAACCGCCAACTTTTCTAGCATATGTTTTACACAGCGAATGCCAGTCCAGCCACAACTAAGTATTGGGAAACATCCATACACACTGACACTCATTCACATGCACACACACACTCATACACTACAGCCAATTTAGTTGATCTAATTCACCTATAACACATGTGTTTGGACTGTGGGGGACACCGGAGCACTGGGAGGAAACCCACACGAACACGGGGAGAACATGCAAACTCCACACAGAAATGCCAACTGGCCCAGTTGGGACTTGAACCAATGACCTTCTTACTGTGAGGCAACAGTGCTAACCACCCCTATCATGCCAATGCTTTTAAAAAATTGCAAAGTTAAATTTTAAAGTTGAATCAACTTACCCTTTTAACTTAAATTTACATTAAACTTACTTAAAGGTGTAGTGCAGGGATTCTCAACCGGTGGGCAGCGGTAATGCACTTTCTCCGGTTCTAATTGATTGCTTTAAAGTCGGCGCAAAAACATGATCGCGTCTGCAAACAGTACATGCAAGTCTGTTCATTCACAAACTATGCATGAAGTGAAAGCATCACTTTGTGCAGTTTTGTTTGAACTATTTAATAAATCCACATACTGTAGCTATCCAAATGAATGTCATGTGAGTGTTTCTGCCATAGAATGTAAAATAAACTTGCATATGACGCGGTCTGTTCACTGTTCCTGTCAGCGATCTCCCAATAATATCCAGCTGCAAGCGGATGCATTTCAACAGATTTAGGGGTTTTACTGTATTTTACATTTGTTTGTATATGTTTGAAGAGTAGATACAGTATTTAATAGTAGATATTTAATCAGTACAGTTTAAAGCAGAAGCTGGTCTTTTGCAATCTCTCTGTTGACCTGTGGTTCTCTTTGTAACTGTATAAAAAAACTATATA
>CAIGQQ010005632.1:895612-906750 GCA_903798035.1 Danio albolineatus | reverse complement strand
AGCAGGGATCACCAAACTTGTTCCTGGAGGAGCGGTTTCCTGCAGATTTTAGCTCCAACTCTAATCAAACACACCTGAACAAGCTAATCAAGGTCTTACTAGGTACTTGAAACATCCAGGCAGGTGTGTTCTGGCAAGTTGGAGCTAAACACTGTAAAAATTGCAGGGTTCCACACAATTCATTCATGTTGTCCCAACACACATCGATTGAGCTAACTTAACGCTTTTAACAAATTGATGTGGATTGAACATAAAAAAAAATTAAGTTGTACCAACGAAATCTTATTAATTGTGTTGTTTCAGCTCATTCTAAATAAGTAATTCCAACAAGCAAAGCTAAATATTTGTTTGAGTGTACAGGGACACTGACCCTCCAGGACGGAGATTACGTCCTCCAAAAAATTTGACATACGTCACTTTTAAAAAAATCTTCCTGGCATTATTTTAAAGAGCCCCTATTATGGGTTTTTGAAAATGAGCTTGTATGCAGTGTGTAACACAGCTCTAAGTGAAGTGAAATGTCCAGCTGAGGCTTAAATCTGAAAGTGCAAAGTGTTTAAAACTATTGATTCATCTATAAAAGAGTCGACTCATAGTTCCTCAAACGAGTCGCCGTGCTTACAAGTCTTTAGCCGTTTCGGCATGACGTGAAAACGAAACATAAGCCCCGCCCATTTATGCGCGCGCAGATTCGAAATCCCCAATCCACCCACAAACAACAGCGGTGAGAAAAAGTTGCCAGATCGGGCGGTTTTAAATTTGATTGTGCAGGTAAAACTTTTTGGACAGGGTTTGGGCTGAAATCAGTCAGCTACATCTGGCAACACAGTGAAGAGCACTGTGCTTAGCTGGATATCGGAAGTGTGCAGAGAACCCAGAGATGAGACTTTGAAGAGTTAGTAGTTTCTGCAGAAATACCTCAGCATTAAACCCAGCCATGTGCTGTTCCCCCTCTGAGGAGTGCTTACAACGGAGGATTCGGAGCACCTGGACATTTCCCTGGCCTGCTATCCAGCAAGTGTGAGTAAGAGCGATTAAAACGGTTGCCTCATTGTATTCTCTAGCTTGTAAATGATGCATTTAACTGTGTTTTGTAACTTGTAACCGCTTGTAGTGTATCTGGTTAACTTGAATTCTCATATCGCGTCTAAAAGCACGTTGTAAACGCGACGCGTGTCGCTGTGTTTACGGATTAAAATTCGTTTGAGCGTGTTCCTCTGCTGTTTGTCGTTGCTATGGCTACATCAGCTCTCCTACACACGTGCGGCGGTGCTGTTTTATAATGGTTCAGCTTTTGCCGCTGTGTGCACTAATACTGAATGTATGTCGATGTTTTTACTTCTGGTTAAGAATTAGAGTGATATGCTGGGAGATCGGGGGTTATTTTCGGGGGTGAGGTGTCTGAAATACGGGCGACTCCGGATAAAAAAACGAGTGTTAGCAGATTAGCTCACGCACACACTATGACTACTTGAATGTTGATAAGCCGTGGTGGGCATTCTCTCACCCTGAATGATGTCGACCAACAGACTGGGTCATCGGTCCAATTAGCGCAGTTTAGCATCGCGCTAAGGAGAGGTTTTGGAACAAATGAATCCCTGAACGATTCATATAGGAGTCGCTGGGATAATGAGGTAAAAATAAATGCATATTATAAGACAATGAAAGTGTTTTTTGACTATGCAATCAGATCAGCCTGCTGTTGGAGACCCCCAAAGCCAAAATATGACCCTTTTTAATGTATAATATGGGCTCTGTAAATATAACCCATCATCAGTTGTTTTCAACAGAATCAAGAACGCAAACAATCTTAACTGACATGAAATGATAATATTTTCAATTTTCGACTACTAAGCTACTAATAATATCCCTCTGTCCTCATCCTAGCTGTTAAACTATTTAATACCCTATAAGCACCAAATCAGTGTCACTCCTGATCATTTCCAGCAGTTATAAATACGTGCATTAAAATTGCTCCCTGACATAAATGATTGCCCTCTCTCTTTATATATTTATATATATGTTTTCCCCTCACTCTCTATTAATCTCCTATTCACAAATAGAGGCCAAAAGAGGCTCAGCCAGCTGGATGAGATTATCTTTTTTCTTCTCCTTCTGATTAGAAATGAACGTCATCACACCCCCCTAAAACACGCAATTGTACCATCCTGTCACTAAGCCCCGCCCCTCTCCCTCTGCTAAGCCCCGCCCCTGCCTCCCTCCCTCATATAAGGACTCCTCAAACACAGAGTGAGGCAGAAAAAGCAGAGGTCACACAGATAAGAACAGGCAGGGGAGGCAGAAAAAACCCGCCGGCGGATCTGAGAGAGACAAATCACTGAGAAAGTCAAGGAGAAGAGCTTGTGTGGTGGTGTGTGTGTGTGTGTGTGTTTGCGTGTACTGTTCAGGCAGGCATAGGTAGATTCCTGGGATATTTTTTTGAGAGTGATAGAGGACGAAAGCGCATTATGGATCCTTCGAGTCCCTCGGAGGGCCCCGTGGAACCCAAGGAAAGGAGGAAAATCCAGTTCGCCGTCCCAGCGACGGAACCCACCCAGCTGGACCCGCGGCAGGTTGAGATGGTACGACTTTGACACACAAACACAGATAAATGCATTCATGAGTCTTCTGGGCCCTGAACTAGTTTACAGTGATGAAAGTAGTTTGAGGGCACTTTAAAGTGTCAGGTTTGTGATGGAGAATTGTTACTGAATTCACTGAAACTGTTAGGAAAGTGCTTGGGTTGTGTTTTAGGGGAAATGTAAGATGATGAGGTTTTTGTTGTTGTTGCACTGTCATATTATTTAGTTGCATGTATTTTTATTGCTTATTTATTATTTTAATTAGATTATTGTTTAGTCCTTCTGTTTTAAGTTAACATATTCAATACGAAATTTAAGATAATGTCAAATTTAAAATATCAATAAAACGTTTTATATATGTGTAAAATATAAAGTACTCCTAAAAAGAGATAAAAATAAACACAAATTAAGTGTTTATCTTAATTTACTCTATAAAATGGCATAACATGTTTATATATTTTTTTAATTAAATAAATGAATGTATATATTTTGAAAACGTTTTAAAATGAAAAATAACTAAGAAATAAAAATATTAATTATTAGAAAAACTTATTGCATTTTATTTATTTTTATTATTTATGTTTTGTAAATTTTACAAAATTTAGGTAGGTTTTTTGTTATTTTCTGTCATTTTATTAGCTCATGTCTTTAATTACATATTCATTTTATTACATCTTACATTAGATTCAGACATTTACATTTTTCATTTAAATGCATTCGCCATGGTGGCGTAGTAAGTAGCACGTTCGCCTCACAGCAAGAAGGTCGCTGGTTTGAGCCCCGGCTGGGTCAGTTGGCATTTCTGTGTGGAGTTTGCATGTTCTCCCCGTGGTTGCGTTGGTTTCCCCCACAAGTCCAAAGACATGTGGTATAGGTGAATTGGGTTGGCTAAATTGTTCGTAGTGTGTGAGTGGGAATGTGTGTGTATGGATGATCCCAGAGATGGGTTGCGGCTGGAAGGGCATCCGCTGCGTAAAAAATATGCTGGATAGGTTGGTGGTTGATTCCGCTGTGGCGACCCCGGATTAATAAAGGGACTAAGCCGACAAGAAAATGAATGAATTTAAATGCATTCATGAGTCTTCTAGGCCCTGAACTAGTTTACAGTGATGAAAGTAGTTTTAGGGGACTTTAAAGTGTCAGGTTGTGCGATGGAGAATTGTTACTGAACACTTTGAGGAATGTGCTTTGGATTGTGTTTTGAGGCAAAGCATAAGATGATGAGGTTTTAGCCTTTTGTCGTGTCTTGCATTCTCATAATGTTTAGTCGCATTTCGTCGTTGTTTAGTCTTTCTAATGTATATTCATTAAAAAATGTAAAATAATGTCAAATTTAAAATATAAATACATAACTTTATACATATAAAGTGTGTTCCTGAAAAGAGGAGAAAATAAATGAAGAGTTCAGATGCCAAACGCCATCTAAATGCCATCTAAAACTATGTTGTAAAATTTGCATTTTCCTCAGCATCTTATGTTTATAATCAGTTATTTCCCTTTAAAGGCAATGAAAATAACATATTCATCATCATAAAAGCTAAATAACTGGTCATAAACACAGGATCCTGAAAAAATGCTAATTTTAGAATATTTCAGATGGAACTCTTCAGATAAAATTACGATATGATTGATAATCTAATGAAGAGATTTAACTTTATTTATACTATTAATTAGCATAGAATGTTTAAATATTTTTTTAATTAAATTAAAAATGTAAATAAATATTTTTATTTTTTTATAATAATTTTTTCGGGGTTTTCACCTTTATTAGATAGGACAGTAGAAAGAATTGACAGGAAAGCATGGGAAGTAGAGTGTGGGGAACGATTGGCATAAGACAAATATTTTTAAACTTTTAAAATGAGAAACAATTGAGAAATAAAAATATTAATTATTAGAAAAACGTTTCTTATTGTATTTTATTTAAATTTGCGTACTAAATTTAGGTTGTTTTTTTAAGTAAGATTAACTGCAAGTAATTTAATGCAAGATTTATATAATTGTTACCTTTTGTCATTTTACTATCGTATGCTTTTAATTTAGTCTTATTTTTAGTCATTTCTCTACATTTTAGTTACTTTAGTTGCAAGCATTTTCATCTCTCAATAGTTTATTTCAGTGTTTTTTTATTTTAATCAACGAAGACTTTTGATTTAAAAAGACTTCATTGACTGTAAAAAAAAAAAACTATAAATAATAAAAAAATAATAATAAAAAAAATCTAGATGATGGGCTTATATGGAAAATGTGCGTATAATGTCCAAATACAAACCTTAATTTTAATGGTCTGAAAAGCAGGCTCTGTTTTCTTTATGGTAATTAATATTTCTCAATTTTTCTTTTGATTTCGGGGTCAGATGTGACCTGGAGATACGTTTGCCCTGCACACTCACTGAGCACGCTCATAAAATGCGAAGTTTTAAGGCTATAAATCTGTCCTGGAAATGGTAAACGGTGTGTGACCTGGAAAGGGCTGAGTTGATGTTCTGGATACCAGGACGTGGTTTTACAGCCTGAGCACACACTGCGTTCATGTGCCTGTTTCGAAGTCCGCTATTGATTTTGGCCTTCGGTTGCTTTGCATATATATTTTTGAGATAAAGTTGTGCATCGACATTGTGCGTTTGTCTCTTCTCTGGATCTCTGAGAGTGCAGATGCAGTGTGTGTGTTGTTCTGGACCAGTTCCTCGTCCTGTTGGTGTTGTAATTTTAGTCTTAACAAAGTGGGTCGGAGAGCTGTTCTGTACTGCGCTGCTGCTGCAGAGACAGGCCAGATTCATCCTCAGGAGACACCAGTTAAAAAGGTGAGAGCAAGAGGAGGACCAACGCTTCTCCACTCCAAAATCTGTTCATATAAACAGTTATGAACATGTTTGGAGAGTGATCATTAAGATCCAGGCATCATTAAGTCAACCTCATAATACTTGGAAAGAATTGACTTGTCTTTTGTGGATCACAAATGGAGAAGTTAAAAAAAAATGTCCTGGCTTCTGATTTATCAAATTTGCGTAACGGTGAACGTACATCAGAATAAATCTTGATGTATTTATTAGGGCTGTCAATTGATAAAAAAAAATAACTAATTAATCACACTTTTGTCTGTGATTAATCATGATTAATCACGAAATGCCGTATTTATTACAGAAATAAAAACACAGGCATGTAAGTGCCATTTGAATTTTAAAACAATCAATGCCAATAACAAACAAAAATTATTTTCATGTTGGATTCTATGTGAACTACAAAAAAAATCCAAAATACAGGCATTGCAAATATGGAAATTGGAAAATTATAATAATAAAGTATTGAATACAAATAATTGTATTCATTGTAAAGTTGTTTTGCAAGTTGAGAACATTAATTATAAAGTAGAAGCCATTTTGATTAGTCCTCCTTAGCATTTTGGTAGTTGCTAAGACAGTCCAGTCTGTTGACATGTGACCTAAGAGTGAGAAAAGTCTCTCACAAGCAGAATCAATAAATTTTTGTGCCACTGGTGCTGTGACAAGGACGCAAGAAGCACCAAGGGGTACATCAAAGTCATGTACTAAAGACTATAGGCTAGACTTCTTACATGGACTTTGGTCACGCCATCTCTAAACATTAAATTCTAAACTGCTTTGAGTGACTGTCTGCGATGTTAGGCGTTTAATCTTGTTGTTAGGATATCCACACACACACATAAAGAGACAATGCGGGCAGTACAGCGAGCTCACACGGTATAAGCGACTCCCTTCAGAGTCATCAACGCGCACGGTCACGTTCATCAAACTTGCTCTAGGCGAACGGTGATCACGCCGCCCTCAACCCGAAAGTGAAAAAGAAAGTGACCGGTTCGCGGATGAACGTGCGGACCGGGAGGGAGGGGGTAGGTGTCGCGGATTAATCTGGATTTATACTTTCGCCTGGCGCCGCATCGCGCGCCTCCGCTGAGTGCGCGCGCACCTCGAGGCTTTTATACTCGCCGAGGGAGGGGGTAGGTGTCGCGGATTAAAGTGAGGACCGGGGGGTTCGCTCACTATTCTGCCGCCCTTGTCGGCCGCCTAGGTCGCCTCTGTGGACGCGCCGGCCCTGAACACAAGTCGGCCACAACAGGAAATAAGAAAAAACTGCCACTGCGTTAATTTTTTTAACGCGTTCAATATTTCAAATTAATCGGCGTGCGTTAACGCGCTAATTTTGACAGCCCTAGTATTTATTAATGATTGTGGCTCAAATGATGACTTAAAGTGGTTCGATTAAGTCAATATTTATGTTAAATATGTGTACTGAGAGTTTACTTACTGCTACGCACTTTCTCCTGCCAAGTTTGTTTTTTATAGACCACAACTTTTGCTTGGGAAGTGGCATATGCACATTTCTTCCTCTGTTTTGTGCAAATGCCATGTTTATAAATGAGACCCCAGGTCACTTCAGTCTTGCCAACAGCTAGCTCTCTGTAACTCTTGCATGGTCTCCCATTGAAGCTAAGCAGGGCTGCACCCGGTCACTACCTGGATGACCACATGGGAAAGATAGGTTGCTGCCGGAAGTGGTGCTAGTGAGGCCAACAGGGGTCTGTGTGGGTCCTAACGCCCCAGTATAGTGAACGGGACTCTATACTGCTCAGTGAGCGCCGTCTTTCGGATGAGACGTTAAACTGAGGTCCTGACTCTCTGTGGTCATTAAAAATCCCAGGATGTTCTTCGTAAAAGAGTAGGGGTTTAACCCTGGCCTCCTGGCCAGATCTGCACATTGGCCTCTGTCCATCATGGCCTCTTAACATTCCCAAATCATAATTGGCTTCATCACTCTGTCTCCTCTCCACCAATCAGCTGGTGTGTGGTGTGAAATCTGGCACAATATGGCTGTCGTGTCATCCAGGTGGATGCTGCACACTGGTGGTGGATGAAGAGATCCCCCATTGTGTAAAGCACTTTGAATGTCTTGAAAAGTGCTATATGAATGTAAGAAATTATTATTATTATTATTATTATTATTATTATTATTATTATTATTATTATTATTATTATTATTAAGGTGCGATTAAACACCCAATATAATTTGGCGTCATGTGCAATGCAAGTGTATTTCTGCTGTTCTGAAATGGTGTGTTAATGCACATTGCTGCCTTGTTGTTATTATGAAACAACTGAAAATAGTCCACACCACTAACCATCTAGCAGCTGGTTTTTAAAGAGCATGTTAGAGATATGCACCTATTTTCGTGCATACCTGTTGCTTATTACACATACAAGGATGCACAGCAGCACACAAGCATTAAATGTTAATATTATCCTTTAAATATCAAAAAACTCAAGGATTAACATGTAAAAATTTATTATTGTGTACATTAATTACCTCAGGGGGCTTTGGTGGAATCCGGCTCATTCTGTAGATGTCTGGGGGCTTTACCTTAGCAGATCTGTTGAATCGCTTGTCAGTTTATCAGCTTACAAAGTCGTCCACCATACAAATTACACAACCACAACTTTCTGAAAGAGAATTGAAGATGAGACTCTGATTGGTTTGATGCATGTTACACCCAAAACACACACATATCTCATTAGGAGTATAAGGACAACCATTTTAGACCATGCGCTGGGCTCACCGATCGTTTTTCACAGGCATCATTAACTCAGCCTCATGTTACTTGGAAAACATTAACTTGTCTTTTGTGGATCACAAAAGGAGACGTTTCAAAAAATGTCCTGGCTTCTGATTTATCAAATTTGCATAACAGTGAACGTACATTGGACTGGTTGAATGCATGTTACACCCAAAACACACCCATAACCAGGGCCAGACTGAATCTGCGGACATTTTTTGCTATTTCTGCGGAGTATTTTGGTAAAAATCTGCAGATTTATGCGGAATAATTTTAGGAATATCATAACAAAAAAATTTAAATATTAAATAAAAAGTAATACCTTTTTAACTTTTATTTAATGTTTACAATGCAAATCCAATTAGATGCACTTTATTTGGTAAACAAAGCAAGTCTCTCGTATAAAATCTCTTCTAAAAGACAGAAAATAGTACTTTACAAACTGTATTGTAAATAAATCATATGAATATTTTCATATTAATCAATATTTTTACTGAAATTAATTTGAAAACTGAATAAATATAATTGTAAACACATTTACACCAGTAAATAAACAAAATCAATGTTGGGCTAAAAATCTGCGGAAATCTGCGGAATTCTGCGCGCGCAGATTCCGTGTGGCCCTACCCATAACTCATTAAGAGAATAAGGACAACCATTTTAGACTATGCGCTGGGCTCGCTGATCGTTTTTCCTAGGCATCATTAACTCAGCCTCATGTTACTTGGAAAGGCTTGACTTGTTTTTTATGGATCACAAATGGAGAAGTATCTCATTAAGAGAATAAGGACAATCGTTTTAGACTATGCGCTGGGCTCGCAGACTGTTTTTCCCATCCTAAAAATTGCAAAAGTGGACTTAGAAACACCCTAGTTGCACCGCACGCATTCGACCATGAACTTAGATTGTTGAAATAGAGCATATACATCCACTTTCCTCAAGAATGTCAGAAAGTGCTTTAAACGTTTTATAAAGGTAATAAAAATGGTTTGTGCACCGTTTTATTTTAATTAAAATCATTATCAACCCATCCGTTCTAAAGGCCCGGACACACCAAGCCGATGGTCTGTGAGAGTTTGTCAGGCTACTTTGTTTGGCTCGTCAGGCTTAGAGGGAGTTTGCCTGATTCATCATGTAGAATAAGCTGTCGGTGAAAGAGAGCGCTCTGATTGGCTGCTCAGCTATAAATATGAGAGTGAGAACAAAAAATTAAGTGATGAAACTAAGCAAACAATGCAAGTTTAGAGGGAATACGAAGAAGCTGTCATTTTGTCGCATTGTTCTTAAGTAGTTCTCATTTCAGTTGTCGTACATTGTTTTTCATGCTCAGATTTGTAGTCCAATTTCTTTCTTTTTAGTCCAGTTGTCTTCCCGACACCAATCTAAGAGAGTTGTTTTTTGTTTTAATGATAGTAATGATAATAGTTATGTTGGCAACCAGGCATTTACAATGGCCGTTAATGGAGTACTTCATCCAAATATGTGAAGTATTTACTGTTTCTTTACTCCTCTTCAAGCCATCCAAGATGCAGGGGACTTTTTTTTACTTCTTCAGTAAAACAATGAAGTAGATCTTTAGCTGGAATTGTGGTTCTTGGTGATTCATTAAATGAGACTCAGCAACTAGCAGCACTTTGAAAGTCAAAGACACGTGTAGGTGAAACAAAACTGTGGGTCAAATGTAGTCATGCACCAACCAATCATTTAGCTTAGTTTAATACTAGATCAATAATTGTTTTGCCTGTATGCGTTGTTTTACGTCAAAGTTGGCTGTTAGTCGTTAACTTGCATTTAATTAATCAATAAAGACCAGGCTTTCAGCTAAAAATTATCTGTAATGTCTGTAAAAAGCCCACTACTATCCTGAATGTAAGTAAATGAACAGAACTTACATTTAGGGGTGAACTGTCTCTTTAAAACGGTATGAATCTATATTTTTCAGTCAGATCTTCTCGAATCCGTATTGTAAGTTAGTTTAAGTCTGAGTGATTTGTTTACAAGCTATACACAGTTTGAAAAAGCACAGAATTTCCCTTTCTCCTTTTGCATAAACAGTTCCTTTAAAATCAAATAGCTATCTTAATGGGAAACATTTGTGTTGTGGAGATGTAATTACATCCTCCATGTTTTGTGTGTTTGTGCTGTGCTGAAAGGAAGCTGCTGCCTAACTCAAGCATGTGCTGTGCTTGTTAATGTCAGACTGAATGAATGAATGGATGGAAGTACTGCATGTGGTTCCAGTATTGGCAAGCAGCAATGGAGCTACATGAACAGAACCTGGCCCTCATGTCCTCCAGCGTGATTTCATGAGAGTATCTTGAGCGTTATTTGACAGATTAAAAAGTATCTCATTCAGTCTTAAAACGCAGACGTTTCCCAAAATGATGTGATGATGTGTTCATCAGCTTCTCTTCCTTGATTGTATTCTGTAGCGTATGATGGAATCAGTCCAGCAGCGTCTGTGGAACAGCTTGAGTTTTTTTTTTTTTTTTTTTTCCTGGCTCTGGTAACCAGCTGAATCTTCCAGCCATGCTGCAAAATAATCGTATGCAGCTAAGCAGTACATCAGATGCTATAGTATGTTTATTATGGGGCAGATAATTACATTTTTTTATTATTAAACCTGGGTCTGTTAAAATAATCCTAGTTGAGGTGTAATTATAAATGTATAGTTTAAAAAATCTAGATGACAAATGTAAAACATTAAACATTGCCGGCAGCTAGCTCTCTGCAACTCTCACATGGTCGCCCACTGAAGCAGAGCTGCACCCGGTCACTACCTGGATGGGAGACCACATGGGAAAGCTAGATTGCTGCTGGAAGTGGTGTCATCTCTGGGAAACATCCATACACACACATTCACACTCATACACTACGGACAATTTAGCCTACCCAATTCACCTGCACCACATGTCTTTGGACCTGTGGGGGAAACCGGAGCACCCGGAGGAAACCCACGCAACCACGGG
>CAIGQQ010005632.1:879257-895212 GCA_903798035.1 Danio albolineatus | reverse complement strand
ATGATAAAAATTATTCTCTGGATTTACTTTCGTTTAAGCTGAGTGGTTGCACAACATTTATATGGTCTGAAATTAAAATAATTAAGTTGAACGTTACTAAATATAATTTATTTAAATTCATTGATTCATTTTCTTTTCAGCTTAGTCCCTTTATTAATCTGTGGTCGCCACAGAACCGCCAACTTATAGAGCATATGTTTTATGCAGCGGATGCCCCTCCAGCCGCAACCCATCTCTGGGAAACATCCATGCATTCTCATTCACACCCATACACTACGGAAAATTTAGGCAACCCAATTCACCTGTACCACATGTCTTTGGACTTGTGGGGGAAACCGGAGCACCCGGAGGAAACCCACGCGAACACGGAGAGAACATGCAAACTCCACACACAAAATGCCAACTGACCCAGCCGAGGCTCGAACCAGCGACCTTCTTGCTGTGAGGCGACAGCACTACCTACTGCGCCACCGTGTCGCCCCTATTTAAATTCAGACCATATAAATTGTTTGGAACCACTTAGCTTAAAAAAAGTCCAATGAATCCTTTTTTCAGTGTAATGGCAAATATATCTGCACCAAATTTTTGGTTAAAAAAAAAATTAGCATTTTTAAAAAATTTCAAAAAAAATTTACTTTTTTTTTTTTTTTTTTTTTACATTTTGCAATGGAAAAAACAGCAGTGATGTTGTATTTTAAAGTGTATTTAAATACAAAATATAGTTTATTTTAGTTTTAATAACAGTTAATGATATTATTTTTCCCCATATGTAAATCATAAATTGTCAGACTTAAATAAATGCCTCATTGCCTCTACAGGCCTCAAGAGATTAATTTTAATATGCAATTCAAGATATTCCCAAAAAATAAGCTTTATGTTATACCATTTTGCAATTTTACCTCATTTAAATGATTTTAAAAGGATTTTAAAGTCCGCATGAACCAGAAGCTGCAACCATTTTTTTCTGTTTGTTTGTTTGTTTGTTTTTTCATATTGTGACGCAGTTCCTAGAGAAACAGAATATTAAATGAGAATTCAGTGGTTTTTTCTACTGTGAGCTGATTGGATGTAGTAAAGTGGGCATTTCATTCAGAAAGATGAGGAAAATGGTTTGCAACCTAACAGACTCCTCCTCCTCACCATTTCTGTCAAAACTGACCATTGGAGGGACGTGGCTAAGTATGTTAGCCGCGCCCAATACCTCAGACAGACGTAATCAGAGAATTTCACAGTAAACAGGAAGTGCATTTTCAGATTTTAAGGGCGTTCTTAATGACATGTACAGATGAATTGTTCACCACAAAAATAGCAATGTAAGCGAACAAATTCAATAGTAAGTTTTGATTTCATGTGTACTTTAATTACTCTTTAGAAAGTCTCATTTACGTGCGTCACTACACAGACACAAAGGACTTGGACGGGGTTGTGTGCCACTTCTTAACTTCATATATTAACAGGAAAAAAATCAGGGTTGCTTCTTCACCGGCCTACTTTTTATAATTGCCTGCAAACCTTCAGCTACTTTTGTACAAGGACCTGTAAAGGAGAGAGATCGCTGAAGATATCGAGTGTGAACTATAATGACCCAAATCAGTAATTTATAAACGCCCATCAGTAACATTCGTCTTTATCGTCATTAAACACACACTATATGAAGTATACCTGACGCTGATGCAGACTGTGGCCTCTATAAACAGCGGGATGTTTAAGTTTAGACGTCCCGAAGGGGATAAAACACCCAGGGATCTTCATCAGCCTACATTTGAGTTTCATTATCAGGCTAAAATCAACCTCTGTTAAACACAATTAGAAAAAGATATCTGGTTAAATGGAAACACTAACACTTAGTAACTTTAGTGTAAAAATGCAGAGCGTGGCCTAGTTTGCTTCTAATTCAATAACGCCATGAGTACATCTACTGTTTGTTCGTTTTTTGTAATAGTTGTCCTGTAACAGTTTATTATGAATTTATTATGGTTTTCATATAACTTTCTAACTTTCTGTTCATTTTTGTAAACAGGGTTCATACATATTTTTACTACTAAAATTAAATGACTTTTCCAGGACTTTCAAGTAAATATTCATGACCTAATGTTTCATGTAATGCCTATGTATTCATGTTAATAAAAAAAACGATGCATGATCAAATTTATTACAGTATATCATAAAACATGCAATAATCTATGTAATTTAAAGTAATCTTTATATCTATGTAAAATTTATTTAGATTATATTCACACAGTGTTAATAATTTGAGAGCATGTGTTTGACCCTGGACAGAAAAGAAGTAAACTAACTTATATATTTAAGTAAACAGACATTTCTTAAACTAATTTCCATCACTTTTCCAAAACTTTGTGGGTTTTTCAGTTTTTCCAAAACTTTTCTAGACCTGGAAAATACCATGCCAAAATTCCATGACTTTTCCAGGTTTTTCATGACCGTAAGAACCCTGTGTAAAAATCTAAAATGTGTGTGTCTGTACGCACAAACTTAGCTTAGCTTAGCATAATTCATTGAATCAGATTAGACCGTTAGCATTTTGTAATAAAAAAAGAAAAAAAGAGTTTTATAATTTTACTATTTAAAGCTCGAGTCCTCTAAAGTTTGATGGCGTAATAAGACAGGTAAAATCTTGAATGACGTCATGGTGTCGCAGTGGGTAGCACGATCTCACAGCAAGAAGTTAGCTGGTTCGATCCTCCGCTGGGTCAGTTGGCTTTTTTGTGTGCAGTTTGCATGTTCTCCCTGTGTTTGTGTGAATTTCCTTCGGGCGCTCCAGTTTTTAAGATATGTAGAGTTGTCCACAGCGCCCTCTTGTGGATTTACGAGGATTGGCACATATGAGAAAACGTGCCCCATTAATTTGAGATTGTCGAAAATGTACACAGTGCCCTCTAGTGGATTTGTGAAAACAGAAATTGCAAGACCATGTAGTCCAGGGTACATATTTGTCGGTTCTCAAAAATGTATCCCTGGGAACATAATTCCAGTGAGCCTGGGTTGCTTTCTTATTATAGCTAAAAATGTTGTAAATATTTAAAACTTTTTTTTGTAGTCAAGATTTAAAAGATTGACCCTCTAGATAGATTTTTTTTTTACACTTTTTGAGCAAAACAAAAAATTACATGCAGTCTGCCCTATCATTAGTATATAATAATGAAGAGGTCCAAAAGATGTCAAAATTTTCAGTCATCTATGCCAGTGGTTCACAAAGTGGGGGTCAGGACCCCCTGGGCAGTCACAGGACAATGACAGCGGTTCGCTTGGGGATTTCCAAAAGTCAAATAAATTTTATTAAAGTATTATAATTATAAACTATTATAATTAGTAACTTTATTAATACTATTATATTACCTATTATAACTGTTATCAATAACCCACAGATGATAAAAATAGTAGTTAATAGCAACATAAAAAAAAACATGCAAATAAAAAGCCACCAGCCTTTATATTGAGTGTTTTCATTCGATTAACAACACAGCAATAGTGTCTGCTGCAGCAGATTGATTTTACAAAAATATACAAATATATTAACCCTGTCTCAGGTTTCAATCATCTCCGCCAAAATCCTAATATAAATATCATTGTATTTATGCGAGAGAGAGAGATAATTGTCATATTACAATTTGCTACATATATTTTGACAACAACAGGAAAAAACAGCATTTTTTTTGTCCTGTAACCAATTGTGTAAATGTTCAAAACCTTTGATTTTAAAGACTGCTGATATAGAAAATGACTTTAAGAAATGAAGTAATTAAAGAAAAAGAAAATAAACATGTACGCTCAGTCATCCCTATCACAAGTACTATGAAACGTATTTTAATGGACAAAAATGTGCCCAATATTAATATAATTTTATGCCATGCAGAAACAGAAAGACTGTGAATTTTATTTATTTATTTTTTTTTTGCACTAGATAAGATTAAATAAACCGGAAAGAATTGTTGTACGGTACAAAGCATGAAGAGCGAAAGCCCATAAGTGGTTTACATAAGAGTGATTTACTGCAGACATGCTCTCTGAATGACAAATATTGCTTGAGGAAACATCTGATACAAAAGAAAAATCAATATAAACCTATTTTTTCATAGATCATTTAAATTACAGTGTATACAGTCATTATGTTTAAATGCCTTTGAAAGACTCTTATACTAAATATGGAGGAATTTTTTAAAATAAAAAATACAGTAAAAAATAAAATGTGTTTTGAAATATTACTGAGTCAAAGTCCAGAATGTATTTTAAAAAGCGATAAATCAATAAAAGTTCAATGTTTACAGTCTTATTTTTTCATGCATTATATTTTTTGTATATTTAACTTTTTTATATAATAATAATAATAAGGATTTATTTATTTGTCAGCAAGTTGTTTTTATGCTCACTCTGATCACTTCTTCTTTAAAATATGTTATTAAGTACAGATCAAAATAAAGTGTTTTATTTCTTATTAATATATCTGTTGCATCCAAAGATGATGAAGCTTTATCAGCCATGTGTAATTTGACAATTTAATAATAAAAGTTATTTTAAAGATTTATGTAGATATTTTACTTGAATATATTATGCTTTTCATGTAACTTTCTAACTCTAGTGTGACTGCAGCTTAGAGAGGGGTCTGGATGCAGACCTGGTGATGTGCAATCTGAGCTGCATCCAATGCTTTTTAATGCGCTCACCTAACCCCACCCCTAACCCTACCCCTCACAGTGACGTCACTCGCTCCATTGAGTGTATTGTGTCTGACATTGCGTCTCTGAGTGATCCGAGATTCCCGATTTTTTTCAATGTCAGCTTGCATCACAAAGGCTGCATCCAGATACTATTGGGCGGCTTAAGGCTGTGACTGAAGTCAGTTGTAGTTTTATTTCTTTTCTGTGTTTCTGTTAATAAACAAACAATTAATCTTTTAATTAACACCTAATTAATCATTTCATTGTCTCCTTAACTTGAATAACTTTAACTAAATTTAGAGAGGGGCCAAATACTATCTGAACTGAGTCAATTTTACTCTGATTTTACTGGGTTTTACTGTGTATGAGCATCGTCTTGTCGGAGCTCGGGCCGTGCACGCTTCCGCTTGATGTGTTTCATGTGAACACGTGGTTAATGAGTTCTCTCGTTGGCTGCGTGTTCTAGTCCTGTTTTCTCGTGAGCACATGGCTTGTGCTGTCTTTGTGTCATGTGCTCTCCTGTCTATTGTCTAGTCCCACCCTCCTTGTCCCCTTATTAGTTTATTCAGGTCACCTGTTTGCTTGTTGTTGCTTATAACTCCCTCTTGTCTGCTGTCCTGTGCAAGTTCATCGTCTTACTTTCCAGTATCAAGTCCTGTCGTGTCTAGTTCTGTCCAGCCCTGCTCTTCCCTGCCAGTCTAGTCAAATTTGTTTATTTGTTTTGTTAATGTTTTCCCCCTCAGGGTGGTTTTTGTTGCCTTTTTGTTTTATTTTTTTAATTAATAAATACCCATTTATACCCATTTAACACTTTACATGAGTCCTCATCCTTTACCCACATTCAAACCAGACCTTTTCAACTTAAATTAGGGCAAAATATGAACAAATCCAACCAGTAAAACATTTAATTGAACATTACTTTTGATGGGGGTTTTTTGGGACTGCTTACTGTGTAATTTGGAAATTTAACCCAACTGTTATGTTTGTCCAAATTTGACTCACGTTTGGGTTGCAAAAATGTAGGGTGTTTAGTATGCGAGAACCCAAGGGACATTCAGCTGGTATTTACCGATGACCCGAGATGTGCAGGGTCATCAACAGGGTCAACAGACTAGACTAGACTCGACTGATCCTGAGCTTACAGATTAGAAGAGCACTGAAGTATTGATTACCTTTGGAGTAGGAATGTTCTTGACTGAATGCAACTTAAAGCTGTTTTGGCCAACACAGGCTTATTGGAAATACGTGCTTCAGCCTACATTTCTGAGAAACCGCCTTCATTTGACTGCAGTAGGTAAAATGAACTTTTGTTCCTTTTTACTCTAATAATATTAATAGGGACTTATTTTTGGTGAATAAAGGATTATTTTTGTGAATAACACGAAATAAATACCACAGAAGAACTTGACGGGTTCTGATTTGTCATCGAATATGTTTGCCTTAACTATCTATCTCTATATGAAGAACTTTTCTGGCGTTTTTAGTTTGCTCGATGCTCAGTTTTTACAGTGTTGTACTTGATATGCAGTGCGCTCGAGTTCAGTGAATTGCTGTTTCACAAGAGAAATAAAAGCGATGTTAAACCAGCCTGATCTCACAACGAATCTGAACTATTTTACGTTTTATCAGTTTAGTGGCTAACTCGTATGAATTTGTACAAGTACAAATATTGTATGTAAAATTTTTTAAATGAGGCCATCTGTCATTGGGGGATAAGCAAATCGTACTAAATTGTACGAATGAGATTGTACAAATTGTAACGAAATCAAAAAGTTACGAATTGCTGTGAGATCGTGTTGTGTAAAACTGTGGTCGCAAGGCACTTTTCTCTTCGGTTTGCTTTTGAAAACCCTATTGGTTTAATCTTACAGGAATACTCACATATTTACTTATTTTTATTTATTTCGATAGACCAGATTTTATTTTATTTTATTTATTAAATAAAATATATATATTATTTTATCAAAACAGATGTTAGCAACAATGTACGTTTTTTTCCGTTTTAATAGGCTAGATTTATTTAAATTTTATTTTATTAGATGTATGTTTTATTTTATGATAATATGCCCAGTGTAGATTTTGAATTAATTAAATGTTTAACAGACTGATTTTGTTTTATTTTGTTATACAGTGCACAAATGTAAAATCACGGTAAAATATGGTCGTAAAATCTTGTCGTAGTGCATTTTTCTCTTTCTTTTGCTTGTAAAAACACTACTGTTTGGTTCAATCTTTTTCGAAAAAGGCTCATTTTAGTCTCCTAGAGTTAAAAGTTAAACCATTTTTTGTGTCCATTCAGACGATTTCATTAGCTTAGCTTAGCATAATTAATTGAATCGGATTAGACCATTAGCATTTTGTTTCAAAAAATAAAAAAGAGGTTTGATAGTTGCTTAAAGATAATAAATAATAGAAAATTATAAAAAAAATATATTAAAAAATATAATTAATATGAAAGTGATTTAAAGATAATAAAAAGTTATTTAAAGATCAAGTCCTTTGTACTTTTATTGTGTAATAAGACCGACGAAAAATGAAACGCTTCTACCTTCTAGGTCTAAATAGCTAGGAATTACACTCTAATTCTGGCATAATAGTCAAGAAACTCTGCTGTCATCAAAGAATCTGAATCGTACAGCAAAACGTACCTCAAGTAACATTTCAGATTCACCAAAATAAAGGCCCTCTAGTGGATTTGACATCTGAAATGTGCAATGAAATGTACCCGGAGTAATGTATTTTACATTTGTATAATTATTTATTACATGTACGAGGCCCTACACATTTCACAAAAATGTAGGTGTTTTTACCCAGTGGGTTGTTTTTACTGCATCTGACTCATCATTTTTAGACTTTTATAAGCTGGTTATGTTTGTTTGTTGGATAAGTGTTTACTTGTTGGGTTGTTTTGAGTCGTGTTGTGTTGAAGATTGTAAGAAACCCTTGAACTCTCAGCACATATTTCAGCATGGACTGTCCTTATAATAAGAGGAATGCTGTGGATAAATGCATTCGCAAATCAAGTAATCATCGCTGAAAAACAGCTCGTTCCCACAGAGTACACAAGACTTAGAGACTGTTTATAGGATGTTTTATTTTGATCGACTGGATGTAGATTGTATTTGGTTGGCTTAATTTATAGTCGAATGGGTGTATTTGGCAATACTTTACAACCAGGCTTCATTTATTAGCAACTACAATGAACAATACGTCTACAGAATTTATTATCATTAGATTGTTAATTGTTAATCACTAAAACCAAAATTTGAATGTTAACATTAAATACTGTACGGTGACTAAATATGGACAGTTTTTGTTATTAACCAGTTTGTATTAACCAGGGTTAATACCTGCTGTAATAAATAAATTCCTTTTTGTTAGTTACCATTTCATTTTATTTCAATAGACCAGATCTATTATTTTATTTCATTTTCAAAAGATCAGATTTTATTTTTCTTGTTAGACCAGATGTATATTTTATTTTATTTTAATAATACATAAAAAAATTAAATGACCAGATTTTATTTTATTGTATTTTATTTTATTTATTTTTTATTTTATTTTATTTTACTTGATTTGACCAGATGTCCTTTTATTTTAATTCAAGAGACCAACTTATTTTTTTAAATTTTATTTCTATAGAACACATTTTAGTTTATTTTTTAATATTTTGAATTTAATTAAATATTTAACAGACTGATTTTGTTTTATTTGTTTTATAATAAACTGGAGTTTAATATTTATTTATATTTTTGTTCTATTACAGACTAGATTTATATTTTGAATTTATTTGTTATAAATTTATAAAAATCTAAATTTTATTTGATTCTAGATTGCACAGTAGCCTCTTATTAATACAGTTTTGACTCATTTCCTAATTGACTGAATATTTCAATAGACCAGACTTTATTTTATTTTATTAGACCAGATGTATATTTTAGTTTATTTCAAAAGACTGTATTTTATTTATTTATTTATTTATTTATTTATTTATTTATTTATTTATTTATTTATTTATTTATTATTTTATTTATTTGTTTTTATTTAATATATTTTCTTATTAGACCAGATTTATTTTATTTTATTAGACCAGATTTTACTTTATTTTATTTTATTAGACCAGATTTGATTTGATTTGATTTGATTTGATTTGATTTGATTTGATTTGATTTGATTTGATTTGATTTGATTTGATTTGATTTGACCAGATGTCCTTTTATTTTATTTCAAAAGACCAAATTATTTTTTATTTTTCTATAGACCACATTTTATTTTATTTTTTAATATGCCAAGTGTATATTTTGAATTTATTTAAATATTAAATACTGATTTTTAAAAAAATATCTTTTACAACAAACTGGAATGTAATATTTATTTATATTTTTATTCTATAATAGACTAGATGTATACAGTATTTTGAATTTATGTGTAATAAATTGATAAAAATAAAAATTTTATTTGATTATAGATTGCACAGTAACCTCATATTAATATAGATTTGACTCATTTTCTTATAGACTGAATGTAAAAACTAATTGTATGCAAATTTATTTACATTTTTAAGCCACAAATTCTATAAAGCATACAAGCTTGTAAAGTTTACATTGTTTAAAATCTGACGAGTCAGTATTTGACACGTCTCATTTTGCACTGATTCTGCACTAACAAAACCCGATGATCATGTTCTCCAGCGTGATCTGAATCATTCAAAGAGCACACATTACTGACCTAGATGTGGAAATAGTGCAGATATTCACCTATATTTAACCTTCAGTTACTTTCAGATTTAAATCTCAGATTTCAACGCCGTCCCAGACCTAAATACAGCTGGAAACTAAAAGCGAAAGGGCGCATGATGATATATTGCATAAGAAGACACAGCGTCCGCTTGTATTATGAAGAGGTGATGACAGCGTCGGAGATTGAGACTATTATTGTCATCTGAGCTGCAGTGGAGCTAAAGAACTGCTGAAGTGCTCCAGAAACGCACGGCCTTCTGGGACACGAGTAGAGAAACGCTGCACGAAAAGTTGCAAGACTCTGGGTTTTACAGTTAATCCGCTATCTACACACACACTGCTCATTGACGTCACCCAAGTGACCTTTGCTGTGGTGAATGTTTGTGGGTAAACAGAAAACGAACGAGCTGAGTTTCTACTTTAGGGTTTCCAAATGGAGAAGAGATTCGCTGCTGAATGAGCAAACTGGAAGGTAGAAGAGGATGTGTGTGTGTGTGTGTGTGTGTGTGAGTTTGATTTATTTAGGAGAGCCTTATAAAAACATGCTGCTGCTGCTGTAATATGTTTCTATTTATTCCGTGCTAATGAATTATTAGCATGGTTTTGCAATTAAAAGGGAGAGTAGTTGAGACCAAGCTACACAGGTCTTTGTTTTTATATTGGTTTATTTGTGGCACCAGACAACAAAACCAGTCATATAAGGTCATTCGTTTGGAAATTAGAGCATAAAATAATAGAAAAGCATTGAATTGATGAATTGTTTGACAATGTTTGGACAAGATAGAATGATTTTAATGCAAAAAAGTTCTCATGTGTTGGAACTGGAAGGGCATCCGCTGCCTAAAAAACATATGCTGGATAAGTTGGCGGTTCATTCCGCTGTTGCGACCCTTGATTAATAAAGGAGCTAAGCCGAAAAGAGAATAAATGAAGGCGGAATAGCACTGATGTTTTGTTGTTAAACTAAATAAAAATCTGCATTATCGATGCTGTAAAAGGCCCTTGTGATATTGAAAACAGTCACATCAATCTTTCACCGGAGGATTTCAGTGGCTGAACAACACTTCTGTGCATATAACCCATTCATAACACAACAATCTACATAAGCTTGGCGTGACTGAAATTGTTTTAAAACACAACATGACCTGTCTAAAAGAAATACTTCAGCCATGGTGTCGTCCTTCCTCCAGCCTGCAAAACTAACTCCAATATTGATTCAGGATTTAAAAAAGTATTGATTCAGGGTTTGTTTTTACTGCTGTCTTACTCTTGTGAGCACATGATGCGCTCGTGCATAAGCAAAAGGCGGATCTGCGTGAACGGCTGCGCAGATGTCATTTGCTGACAGACAGTTTGGGCTACTTATCAGAATTATGGGAGATGTCGGCCCGACAATATTTAATAAGATGACAATTTTTTTTGTTTTATGCCTCACCCAGAATATAAAATACATATAAGCGCATTCAGATCATTTACTTTAATCTTTACTATTGGAATGGGTAGAAACTTTCCAACCAGCACAACAACAAAATGTTTCTGAAGACAATCACCTACTGCAGCTTTAAGATCTTAGCTATGCATATAACTGATCAGAAATTAAGTTTTAATATGTTTATGGTAGTAAATTTAAAGAAAGTCCCCATGGAACAGGATCTTTGCTCAATATTATAATGATTTTTGGCATAAAAGTAAAGTCAATCGTTTTGGCTGTGTGTTGTTGGCTATTAGCAGTGCCAGACACAATCTGTGTATTTGGTTTGCTATTTTTGAGCAGAATTTTGTAAAATATATGAATATAAATTACATAATTATATATAAATAAATAAATCTGTGGTTTTATGAGTAATGATTTTGAGAATATAGTAACTAAAAACTTAAAACATGAAATAAAAAATAACTATTTGACTTTTATTTAAGATTTACAAAGCAAATCCAATTAGATCCTCTTGTTTGGTAAACAAAGCAAGTCTCTCATATATTATATGCCCAGAAAATATTTCTTTACAAACTGTATTGTCAATAATTCACCATTTGCATAATAAATAGATTATAATATATAATAAATAGACTCAATGTTGAGCAAAAAAGTGCACTCGCTGAGTCCGTGTTGGCCTATCTTTTTTCTACAAATGTATTGTTATTACTACAAATATCCCTGTGCAACTTGAGACTGCTTTTGTCGTCCAGGGTCACATTCAAGATGAATGTTGTGGTTGCTAGGGTATTCAATGTGATCAAACACTTTCTGATTCCTCCTAGTTATTGGTGTTAATCTGCAATTTCCTGACAAACCATATTTAATTGGCAGCCACTTTTTCCAGTTTGCACTGGCTTTGTTAATGGAGAGTCAGTCTAAAGTGTCAAGAGAAATCTGTGTTTGCGTCTTTAAAATGTCACTCAGTCACCCATGAAAGACAAGACGAGGGATAATGCAGACAATCTCAATGGGCAATATATGTGACCCTCGACTACAAAATATATTATTTAATATTATGTTGCACGGGTATATTTTTCGATAAAGCTAAAAATGGATTGACTTTTGTACCTTAAATTATTAAAATATTAAGAAAATCCATGAAGATATTTCGTAAATATCAGACCATAATAGTATTAAACCTTAATTCAGGATTAGTAATATTGCTAATAACTTAATTTTAACAACTTTAAATGTGATTTTCTCAATATCTAGATTGTTTTGAACCCTAAGATTGCAGATTTTCAAATAGTTTCATCTTGGTCAAATATTGTTCTTTTATAACAAACCAAACATCAATGGAAATCTTATTCAGCTTTTACATATCGCATACATATATTTTTTAATAATTACTCTTATAACTGGAATTATTAATGAATTATAAGCATGTTTTTCTAATTAAAGGAGAGAAAAGTTTAATAAAGCCAACCTTCACAGCTCCTTTTGTTTTTTGTTTTTTTAATATTGGTTTGTTTGTGGCGCTGGATCACAAAACTACTCATAAGGTCATTTTTGTAAATTGAGCATCAAATAATTATACTAATAATATTAAACTTATTATTAAATAAATTCATTATTTACACAAATATAAAGTATACATTGTAATAATGCAGGGTTCTGCACAATTCATTTCAAGAGTTACACTTAGATATGCTTAGCATTTATAGCAGGTTTGGCATGCTGTCCCTGAGAACCCTGAGCTCGGAGATACTCCTGCCCGGAAGGCTCCTGCCCAGTCAATAAGCATATAAGGGGATCCGAGATCAGGTAGGTCTCGAGAGTTCCCCCTTTAAAAAGGGAGGTAAAGGAGGAGATGGGGTGGAAGGGGGGATCCTTCCAAAACAAGGATAGAGCAGTAGGGAGAAAACGATCCATTTATAGTGAGCTTGGATAACTCTGATTGGATTATTAATGATTACAGATGAGCAGCCAGGCGTGCTTAATCATATCACGTGCTCCTCTCGAAATTAGTTTATGAATACTTCACTTATGTTGTCTCTACACAAATCGATTAGGTTAGTTTTACCAATTTAAGTGAATTAAACATAAAACAGTTAAGTTGTCCCAAAAACATCTCAAGAATTGTGTTGTTTCAGCTCATTTTACATACGCAGTTTAAACAAGCGGCAAAATCATTTCTGTGTGTAAAGATCATGTTCCATGAAGATATTCTGTAAATATCAAACCATAAATATATCAAACCTTAATTCTGGATTAGTAGCATTGCTAAGAGCTGATTTTGACAACTTTAAATGTCATTTTTTTCAGTATTTAGATTTTTTTTAACCTTCGGATTCCAGATTTTCAAATATTGTCCCCTCATAACAAACCACACATCAATGGAAAGCTTATTTATTCAACTTTCAGATAATGCATACGGATCAATTTCCAAATATTTACACTTATTACTGGTTTTATGGTCAAGGGTCTCTCTCTCTCTCTCTCTCTCTCTCTCTCTCTCTCTCTCTCTCTCTTTCTCTCTCTTTCTCATTCAGTTCAATTCAATAATTGCTTTATTGGCATGACAAATGTATTGCCAAAGCATTTATAAAGTTTACATAAAAATAAAAGAACATACATATATAATAAAAAACACAGTAAATAGTAGTAATAGTAAAAAAAAAATTAAGATATAATAATTAAACAAATATATAAATAATATATCATATTATCCAACATATCATAATATTATTCAATATATCATCATTCATATATATCATATTATTTTATATCAAAAAAAATAAAAATAGATTAGAATACAGTGTACATTTAACAATCAACATTTTAGGATAAAACAGTAATAAAAAATAAAAACAATAATAATCAGTATATTTACAATGATTCAATTATAATAATCTAGATGTGTGTGTGTGTGTGTTTGCAAGTGCATCACTGATGTTTTTATTGGTCTCCTCTCTCTTTGTGTGACAGGCGTTAATGTATTGTGCCGCTAGAAGGATACAGTCAGTTTTTCCCTGAGTAAATATTGCAGTTGTGTTTTATTGTCTAACTCAGTGAATTGTGGGTAAATGCTCTGTAGTTTGGGGTAGAAATCTCTCTCTTTCTCTTAAACACACACACACACACAAACACACAAGCACATCTCTATGACAAAAAGTGTCCCATGTTTATATGTATTTTTATCCAACTGTAATTATAGTGCAGCACCAAACCGTTGCTTGCTACTAGCTTCTCAAAGTGGCTCTATAAACAAACAGTTTCTAGTCTGCAATGCAGAAAATGTTTTAAGTGTTTGTGTAAAGCGTAAAACACAAATGTTTAGCAGAACCTGAAGGGAAGAGGGACTCATAACATCCAAAACGGCATCTGGGACACAGGACTTTGTGCTTGTGTAGAAAATGCCACGTCAGCACAACGGTTTTAATGTGTTTGCTTCTCTTGAGTTACCAAATACAGGACGGATTTTTTAGTGCTTTGGCTCTTTCTTGTGTACAGTGAAATTGCCCTCTTGGGTTTATTTTTATTTATTTTTTGGTGGTGTTCTTACAATGTGAAAAATCTCAGTAAATTACCAGTTGCTAAAGTGCATTATGGGACCTTGATCTTTCTCCCAGCAACTTTTAACCTTGAAAAGTTACTTTTATTTACACTTTTATTAGTATAAAGTGATATATTATCTGGGTTGGTGTTGTATGTTACGCTACAAAAACCTTGTAATAAGGTGCCCGTACATTTTCTGTTATTTTACAGACTTATTTCTCTATATATTATTTCTCTATATATCATTTCTTAATATTATTTCAAACTACTAAAATGTCAATAAAATGTTTGTTGAACTGCGGAGTAGAATTTTCAACATCAAAAGTCGACAGAGCAGAGATCAAGCTCCCATAATGCAATTCACAACTGTAAATAAACAAAACACTGTAAATTAACAGATATTTTTTACAGTGTAATATAACGTCTTGTGATTCCTCATTAGATTAGATTAGATTAGATTCAACTTTATTGTCATTACACATGTACAAGTACAAAGCAACGAAATGCAGTTTAGGTCTAACCAGAAGTGCAATAGCAGCAAGTGCAGATACAGGTATAAATTATAAGGTGCAGTTATAGAAAAACTATGGTAATATTTACAGATGGATGTACTATGAACATTATATACAGGCTGACTTAGTTATGAGCCCAGATTTACAATAAATGATTGTACGTACAGGCTGATATTAATAATAAGTGTGCAGATAGATAAACAATTACAAATATATGTACAGTGGGTGTGTACAGTTCAAATAAATGAATCAGTGCAATGCAGGTTGCTTATTAATAATCAAAAGTGTGCAGATAAACATAATTACAAATGTATATGTACAGTGAGTATGTACAGTTTACATAAATGAATCAGTGCAATGTAGGTTGCTTATTAATAATCAAAAGTGTGCAGATAGATAAACAATTTCAGATGTCTATGTACAGTGGGTGTGTACAGTTCAGATAAGTGAATCAGTGCAATGAATATGTGCAATTTTTTAATCCTTTTTAAGGGGGGGGGGGGGGGGGGGCAGAAGGGGCGGGGGGGGGCAGGGTTCAAAAGGGAGACAGCTCTGGGGAAAAAGCTGTTCCTCAGTCTGCTGGTTTTTGTCGAAGACTGTGTTTTTCCTGAATGTCTTTTAATGTCTTATTTTAAATTTCCAAGATAAAATGATAACCTCTGACAAAAAAAAAAAACAAAAAACACAAGAGTTCAAATGATAATATGAACTGTATCAGAAATGCCCAAACTAAGGCCCGCTAGCTAAAGTTGGCCCATGGTAACCTTTTGGCCAGCTATCCCATCAGAAAAGAGAGGGCGAATGATGGGAAGGTTAAGGCCAATGCCTTCAACAGTGCTCTTCATTTCTAATTTTACCATGACCTTTTCTTTGTTTGTTTAATTGTTGAGATATAAAAAACAAATGAAAATACATTTTTCAATTGAATGTTGTGCATGAATCGGATTTTAAAAACTGTAAGGATCCTCGACGAGCAAATCAAGTGTATTCAATGCATTATAAATGGGACTGCTTGTTTTGATTGTAAGAAGTTCTTTAAAATATATATATATA
>CAIGQQ010005632.1:866817-879157 GCA_903798035.1 Danio albolineatus | reverse complement strand
ATAAATATATAATTATTAATATGATTAAAGTATTTCATTCATTCATTCGGCTTAGACTCTTTATTAATCTGGGGTCGCCACAGCACAATGAACCACCAACTTATCCAGCATGTCTTTTACGCAGCGGATGCCCTTCCAGCTGCAACCCATTACAGGAAAACATCCACACACACTCATTCACACACATACACTAGGGCTAGAAACCGGAGCACCCAGGGGAAACCTACGCCAACACGAGGAGAACATGCAAGCTCCACCCAGCCGAGGCTCGAACCAGCAACCTTCTTGCCGTGAGGCGATTGTGCTACCCACTGCGCTACCATGACTCCCCGATCAAAGTATTTTTTAAATCCTTATTTACATATTAATAAATAAGAAAATCACCATGGCAACTTTAATGTTTTTTTCAATGTCTTTAATTGTCACCATCCTCAGTCAAGTTTGGTTTTTGGCCCAAAAAAAAAATGTTTGTGCACCCCTGAACTAGATGTTGGTATTTTAGCTTACATTTGATTGTGCAAAACTAGCTGTAACAATGCTAAGATGTTGCGATTTGGTTGCTAGATGTTGCTAAGCGGATGCAAGGTTATCTTGTTTTGTTTGAATGTATTCTTCTAAAGATTCATCCTCCTTACAGTCTGTTTTCTGTACTTCATTGTACTTTCCATTGTGCAACTATGCTATATTAATACAACAGTGGTTTGTTGATGGCATAACTATAGCAACTGTGGCACCCATTACCATATGCTGGCAAAAACTACAGTGAAATGCTAGTAAAAACTCCCTGATCTCTGGGACTTAAGATTAAAGAAGTGGTTTAGTTCGAAGTGGTTTTAGTATGTTGCTGTATGGTTGGCAGAGTGTTATAAGTGGTTTTTAGAAAGTTGCTAGGTTGTTCTGTGTGGTTTTATAATATTTTTTATATGTTCCTAAATGGTTTGTAACGTGGACCAAGTGGTTTTAGCATCTTGCTATGTGGTTATAAATGGATTTATCAACTCCACATGTGGCTAGTAGTTTAGTCTATGTGTTTTCAGTGTGTTATTTGGTCGGTATAAGTGGTTTTAGAAACTCACTATGCACTTTAAAATGGGGTTAAAGTGCCTATAGAAGGTCAATATGTTGCTGTTGGTAGCCAATCAGCATCCACAAACCTAAACTGAGATTGGCAATTATGTTATCGCCCCAAGGATATATTAGGCACGCATGAATCCATTCAAGTGCCAGCAAATCACATACATGGATTTTTTTTTTTTTCCAAACATACATGTGTGGCTAGTGTTTTAGAATTGGTGCTCGCCATAGAAGCATGTTTTGGAGAAGTTTGTGAGAATCAGTGATTTAAACTACACAGCAAAATCCTCTGAGTAAAATTTACTCAGTTCAGAGTGTATTTGGTCCCTCTCTAAATTGAGTACAAGTAACTCAGCAGCAGAGTTAAAGTTAATGAGACAATAAAAGCATTAATTAAAGATGATTGACCACAGATGATGAACACCTGCGGTTAATAAGCAAAATCAGAAGAGAAACACAAATCTACATTTACCTTCAGTAACAGCCTTAGATGAAATAAACTGAAATAAAACACATTGAATCTCTCAAAATCTCAGCAGAGGATCATTAAGCAACTCCACAAACAGCAGCTTTACTTATTACCATCCCGTTTGGCCTTATTTCCGCCACACTCTACAAAATTCCATATAGTGATATTAATGAGAATTGACTGATTAAGTAATTTTTTACAACAACAATAAAAAGCACCACCACTTTTTTTTGTGTTTTACTGATGAGTGAATCTGCTGCTGCTGTTTGAGGTCAGTTGTAGTTTTGTGTTTCTCTTCTGTTTCTGCTTATTAACAGCAGGTGTTCATCATCTGTGCTCAAACATCATTAATTAATCCTTTCATTGTCTCATTAACTTTAACTCTGATGCTGAGTAACTTTTACTCAATTTAGCGAGTGACCAAATACACTCTGAACCGAGTAAATTTTACTCTAAGGATTTAGCTGTGTACCCAGTGCTTAATTTTATGAATTGATAGGTCACGGAACAGATTGGGGTAACGAATCCGGCATGTTATCAGAGGATGGAGAGGTGTCGCGGACGAAAGTGAAGAGGGTTGGGGAGTCGCGGTAGAAAATTAAATTGAACAGCGGACGGGGAAAGAGGGTGATTGAGGAGGGGGATCGGTAAAATGAGGTGCCGGATAAGATTTCAGAGGTTCCGGATCCATCGTGTTCTGGCACAAATTAAGCCCTGAAACTACCCAATTAAACACTAATGTTTAGTCTGACAGAGTATCTGTTTACTGATGATGTTCATGATTTATATTTGGTGGTTATAAATACAGAACTATTTTCCCTCAGTAAATGACTGCTTAAATGGTCACTTACAAAATTTAAAAGGTATTTTTGATTTGTCTTATAAAAGTGTGCAGAAAATACAGTTTGAGATAAATAATTCTTAATATATAACCCACCGGTCCTACAGCACTATGGGCTCTAGTGTCTGTCACTAGAGCACCTTTAGAGGTCAGAGGAGTGAGGTTTAGCTGCATAGCACTTCGATAGCTGGCCTCTGTTACACTCACCCCTCTAAACCTCACCCATCCCGGACAAGCCCCCAATTGTAACCCACTAGTCCTACTGCACCCAACCGGGTCTGAGCTGGGATCGAACCCTGTGATTCTTTACATGGGAATCGGTTGCTCTAAGAAGGAGGCTAAAGACCACAGCCTCTAGCGTCTGTCGCTAAAGCACCTTTAGAGGTCAGAGGAGTGAAGTTCACCTGCATAGCACTTCACTAGCTGGCCTCTGTTAACCTCACCCCGCTAAACTTCACTCCCATCCCGGACGAGCCCCTAAGTGTAACCCACTGGATCTACTGCACCCAACCCAATCTGAGCTGGGATCAAACCAATGATTCTTTGGATGGGAGTCGGTTACATTAACAAGGAGGCTAAAGACCACGGCCTCTAACGTCTGTCACTAGAGCACCTTTAGAGGTCAGAGGAGTGAATTTTACCTGCATAGCACTTTGCTAGCTGGCCTCTGTTACACTCACCCCCCTAAACCTCACTCCAATACTGGACAAGCCCCCAAGTGTAACCCACTAGTCCTACTTCACCCAACTGGGTCTGAGCTGGGATCGAACCCTGTGATTTTTTTACATGGGAGTCGATTGCTCTAAGAAGGAGGCTAAAGATCATGGCCTCTAGCGCCTGTCACTAGAGCACCTTTAGAGGTCAGAGGAGTGAGGTTTACCTGCATAGCACTTCACTAGCTATTTTACACTCACCCCTCTACACGTCACTCCCATCCCGGACGAGCCCCCAAATGTAACCCACCAGTTCTACTGCACCCAACTCGATCTGTGCTGGGATCGAACTGGTGATTCTTTGCATGGAATCTGTTGCTCTAAGAAGGAGGCTAAATACCATGGTCTCTAACGTCTGTCACTAGAGCCCCTTTATAGCTACCTGGCCTCCATTAAAAATATAATGCTCTAACTGTTGGATCCAAGTAGGCCTCGTTGTGAAAAAAACACATAAAAAAACACATAACAAAAAAATACCTCAAAAATGCTAATTAATTTGATGTCAACTGACTACTTTGAAGTCAAAACAACATTAAACTGACATAAAAACTCCAAAAATTGATGTACAGGACTGTCCTGTAACCATTTTTTGCTGTATTTTTGAAGCCAATTTTAGATGTCAAGTTGATGTCATTTTGACATCAAGGTAGTTTACAAGCATTACAAAAACCATACATACAAAATCCATTGGAATTGAAGCTTTCGGATGAATTATATTATAATATATTTTGTGTCGTTATTTTGGTGGTCAAAACAGCATCAATGTGTGGATGACAAATAGACGTCAAGGTTTTCACATTAAATTGATTTGAATCTTGTTTGATGTCAACGTCAATTTAATGTTGTTTTCACAAATATAGCACAGCCCGACATAGAAAAGTTTCCACAAGCTGTCCCTGATGTTGCTGTATGGCTGGCAGTGTGTTCTAAGTACTTTATGGAGTTACATTTGGTTACTAGGATGTTCGGATTGGTTGCTAAGGTGGTATCCTTATTAGTGTGTACTATGGCATTGCTTGCTTACAGACCCAATTCTGCTAGTTATTATTATACTTACGTAACCACGCATGAAAACATCTGATGCACATTAGGCTGTTACAAGAGACAAAGTCATAAATACCTAGTTTACTTGCCTCAAATAAATCTTTGGCATGAATGTTTCCTCCTCAAGAGCACTCGCTTTATCAGCCAAGAGTCCTTATAAATATGACCTTGTCTCCAGGCAAACTGATATTCTTGGAATTTGTGTGAAGTCACTGGGTCTGATTAGAGTTTAATGTGTAATATGCATGGGACGGTCAGTGAACAGACAGTGAGCTGTGTCATCTAGGCTGAGAGTGCAGGAATTATTGAATAGTGCAGACACACGCATGCCAGTTTTGAGAGCATAATAACAGACGCAGCCAATTAGGTCAAATGCTAAAGCACAACCAATAATGAAAAAAGGCCGGAGATGGAGCGGTTTTCCGAATTGCATAAGCCGTATTTCAGCGTGAGATGAGAGACGGTCTTGTATGCAGTTGAAATCAGAATTATTAGTCCTCCAGTAAATTTTGTTTTCTTTTTCAAATATTTCCCAAATGATGTTTAACAGAGCAAGGAATTTTTCACAGTATTTCCCATAATATTGTTTCTTCTGGAGAAAGACTTATTTGTTTTATTTTGGCTAGAATAAAAGCTGTTAAATTTGTTTAAATTAGTTTAAGGTCAATATTATTAGCCCCCTTAAGCGATATTTTTTGTCAATTGTCTACAGAACAAACTATTATGGTTAAAAAATGTGTTGGAAAAATCTTCTTTTCGTTAAATAGAAATTGGGCAAAATATACAGGAGGGCTAATAATTCTGACTTCAACTATATACAACTATAGTCTTTTTTTAGATCGCACACAGTTCTGAGAAAAACTATCTGCATGACTGGCTCCACAAAAAAAAACTTCATCAAAGTTAGCAAACAACACAAAAGCCCTGTTTTGTATCACTCCCACGGTGTCGCACCATCTCTGAACAAATGTTAATTTTGTGAAGGTCGACAAGCCTCTCGTTGCGGAGGAAGATTTGCAAAGGAACACTTTGTTTTCTCCAGTGCCCTGTGAACTCGACTGCGCTTCAGTGCAGCTGAAGAGCATGCAGGTGGTCTTGTGGAAAGTTCAAATGAGGGGTGATCATTCGCAGCCATTATTAAGAGAGCTTGTTGGTCACATTCAGAAATTATAAACTAGTTTTTCCTTTTTTATTATTTTTTTTAATATATATATTTCTATGTGTATATATATACCCTTTTTTCTTCTTTTTAAAAGCTGTGGTTGTGGTAAGGGAGGGGTAATGCAAAAACTCAATAAATAAATATAAAAAAAATAAATAATACATTGTAAACATATTAAGAAGCATGCAGTGCAAAGTTGAAGTGCAGAGTAGATATTTTGATGTTGCTACACTTATGGAAATGTAGTTTCTGTTTTTTTACAGGACTTAAAATAAAAACACAGTGTAATTCAATTAAAATACTAAGTAATAATAATTAATTACATAGGGTTAGAAAGCTGGTTATACCTCTTAAGCCCTGTGTTACTTGCCACTTGGTCAGAAATTGGAAATTTGTAAACCCTGTGGTGTAATTCCAACACAGAGGCTCATTGAAATCATGTCCTTCTGCCTACGGTTTGCCGTTTGACTGCAGTTTCTAGTTAAAATGAACGCTAGGGGGCAGTATGACACCAACCACTTTTGTTCCTTTTCACACTAGTAATATCATTTGGCACATATCATTGTCGAGTTAAGGATTAATTGATGTAGTTATTTTCATAGCACCAAATAAATACCACAAAACAAATAAACTTGTCTATGATTTGTAATCGAATACATTCCTCACCTATCTATCTCTCTTTGGACAACTGTTCTGGTTTGGTCAGTTTGTTGGGTAGCTCTCTTTGTACAGTGTTGAGCTTGTGATGCAGAATGTTCAGGCTCAAGCTGAGTTAAAGCACTGTTCCACAAAAGAGATAAAAGCATTAAAAGATCAAAGTAACGCTATATGGTCGCAGTGCACATTTCTCTTACGTATGTCTCTGAAATCACTATTGGTTGAGTTTATGAAAGGTTTTAAGTCACTGAGTGATCTGTATGACAAGTCCCACCTTCTAATAGACGTGTACAAGTAGTATGTGTAACTGAAACATACAACAAAATGTAAACAAGGCAACATATTTTACATTTGCAAAAATCTAGACAGCGGCCTCTAGTGGAGATGTCATCTTGAACGTGCAACAAAACATACAGGAAGCAATGGATTTTACATTAGAAAAATGTAGGCACGTATCTTCCAATGAGCCTGGGCTGTGTGTTTCTATAAAAATGTAAAAGATAGTAGTGTAGCGCTGTGATTTGGATTTCCATTATAAATACATGTTCATCAAAGTATCGCTCTTAATATTGTAGAACAGTGGTCCCGAACCCCCGGGCCGTTGACTAGAGCATGGCTGTGGATCATATTTCCATTTAATTTATTATCTGAGTCTGAACTATATTTATTTAGCAAAATCTTTTATTTTGAAAGATGACCATATTCTTTTGGTTACATCTCGGTCACAAAATGTAACCCACAAGCTAGCAAGATGAATAAGAAATGTCTTTTCGACACACAAATTTGTTATTTCCAATGGGTGCACGTGGCTTGTGCGCGCATATTGGGTGCCTTCAGGCATACCAGTAGAAAACATCTTCAGAATGCCGCAAGCACACCGCGAGTCACGTGACAAGAACCGATCGATCAGCTTCTGATTTTGTATGGAATGTACATATTTCTGTATAATTATCTCAGACAAAGACAGCAGTGCTTTTTAATTTTCTCCGTAATTAAACTAGTATTAGAGTTGCAGCAATGTTTTGTCAGCTTGTCATCCTCTGAGAAAACGATTGATGGTCGCCTAGCAATCTACGTACACCTACCCTCTTGGGCTGTGGTAAAATTGTCAAGCATTGACTGGACTAAGGTGATACAAAAGTTGGGAACCACTGGTGTAGATCTTGATGTTCGTAAACAGTATATTACTGCACAGTGTTTGGAATTTGTTTTAATTCTACGTGGAGAATGAAAAGCACTTTGCTGAGAGTATTTTACTGCCGTTTTCAGTCTCTTTTTATGTTACAATAAGAACAAGTGGATTCTGAATTCAACTTAAATCCGCTTATTAAATGAAAGGTTCTTGAGGAAGCCAAACAAGGTTGACCTATTGCATTGCTCTATAAATACCATTCTTGTTGCCTTTATTTATTAGAGAGTCAATGTCAAGAACTTGTAATAATCTTGATGGAGCCATTTATAATCAGTCGTTCTTGATAGGAGTCTGGTTTTGAAAAGAACCACTAAATAACCTTTTATTTTTTAGGAGACAAGTTTGCATGCATCTCACAGCTTAGCTCCAACCTTGATGAAATCCACCCTGCAACTTGCTAATAATCCTGAATTAGCTGGCGCAGGTGGCTTTGATTAGTGTTGGAGCTAAACTGTGCAGAAAAGTGCACCTCGAGGGCCAGAATAGAGAGCAGTTCTGGTGTGATCCTTCAAGGCTTCCGGTCCTCTTTGAAGGTTCTTTAGTAATCTTTAATCTAAATGTTCTGTTGTGAAAGAGCTTCAGAGGTCAAAGACACTGAATCCTGAAATCCTATTTTCAAGTATCCAGTTTTGTTTGTTGAAATATTTCATTTCATTAGTTAAATTGCATGTACACTTGTAAAAATTCAAAGATCCAAGAAATCCAAATATCCAAGAAAAGTCCAAGATGGAGTTTTCACAACAGTGTCAAATGGTTTTCGCAAAGAACTTTTCAGAGAACTTTAGCTACAAGTACAATTTCATATCTTGAGGAATATTTTAATAATGTGAAGCACTCTTTTGTGGAATTAAACATTTCTATGAACGTTAAAAGTTCTTCACGGAACTCTCACTAGCTGGGTTTCCATCACCCTGTGTTAACGCACATTGTGAAGTATCACATTAGAAACGAGTGACAGAAATGGTAGATTTAGAATTTAAAAAATCTCCTAATGAAAAAATCTCTTAAAAATCTCTTAATCTACAAAAATATTTGATGCTCAATCGAGATGGTTTTGGACTTTTGTGATTAAAGGGTTAATGCAAATAATGGGAAATAGAAACACATTTGCTGATAAACTCGCTACTGATGTAGTGAACACTACACCCACATGGATGTCACGGTGTGGAGTGGGTAGCATGTTCGCCTCGCTGCAAGAATGTCACTGGTTCGAGCCCCGGCTGGGTCAGTTGGCATTTCTGTGTGGAGTTTGCATGTTCTCCCCGTCGTTGTGTGAGTTTCCTCCGGGTGCTCCGGTTTCCCCCACAAGTCCAAAGAAATGCGGTACAGGTGAATTGGGTGGGCTAAATTGTCCATAGTGTATGAGTGTGTATGGATGTTTCCCAGAGAGGGGTTGCCGCTGGAAGGGCATCTGCTGCGTAAAACATATGCTGGATAAGTTGGTGGTTAATTCTGCTGTGGCGACCCCGGATTAATAAAGAGACTAAGCCGAAAAGAAAATGAATGAATGATCTACACCCACGACTCCATTATGCTACCCTTGTTTACTGTTGGTTACTAGGTTACCAATACTACAGTGAGCTGCTCTGACAACTTGATTGAAGTGCACTTAATTTGCATTTGGGATTTGTCTGTCTGTGTGTGTGTGTGTGTGTGTGTGTGTGTGTGTGTCTGTGTGCGCGTGTGCATGTGTTTGTGTGTGTATGCGTGTGTGTTTGTGTCTGTCTGTCTTTGTGCGTGCATGCGTGCGTGTGTGTGTGTGTTTTCTGCATCCACAAAGAACAGCGAACCACTTTTTCATAGTGTGAAAAACAAAACATAGTGTGAAAAACATCTTTGTTAACGTTAGATAATGTTATTTAAGTTAAGTAATGTTCAGGGGCATCGCAAGTGGGGGAAAGGGGAGAGTGCGTAGGGCCCTTTGACAATTCGGGTGCCCTGCAACAGCAAGCAGAAGACCCTCAGCCGTCCTCTTTCACCCGCTCTTCACTTTGGGTGATCACACATCCTTTCCTACCACCTTAACCCCACCCAACGGTCTTCACTTTCGGCGATCAATAACAACACCATCCAACACCCCCTTCCCTTTAACCCAGGGGTGGCCAACCCTGTTCCTGGAGAGCCACAATCCTGCAGATTTCAGTTGCAACCCATATAAAACACACCTGCCTGTAATTATCAAGTGCTGTTCAGGTCCTAATTAATTGGTTCACGTGTGTTTGATCAGGGTTGCAACTGAAATCTGCAGGATTGTGGCTCTCCAGGAACAGGGTTGGCCACCCCTGCTTTAACTAATCTCATAGCGTCCAAAATTGCTGGCTACGCCACTGGAAATGTTAGTTATTGTTAGTTAATTTTAACTCATAGTGTATTAACTAATGTTAAATGTTACTTAACTTAATGTTTCAAGTTAGATGGTCTTTTTCCCCTTTCATGACGACATCTAATTGAAATGGTTTCTGACTTTAGAAAAAATGCAGGGTGGTGCATGATTTCCTACTTTAGGAACTGATTTAATTGTTGGAAGATGGCCGTTGATAACAAAATGGAGGGAAAAAGAGGAAGATTGGAATGGCAGTTTGCACTCAGTTGTGGTGGGTTACTGTCCACAGGAATCACCATCGGCAAAGGGGATATTGATGTGGGAATCCCTTGTGATTCTCACATGAATTACTCTCCTGTTCTCCTTTGGTGAACTGTACTGCTTTACGCTGAAGTTATAAATTGGGAGATTTCGGTTTGGGTTTTGCCACAGTGTGTCAGAACACGAGGAGATTATAACTGAGGAAGAGTTTCTTTCTTGAGAACATTACTCAGCCATTTAGTCAGTGTACTTTTAAGCATTCTTGTACCACAAAGCCGTTTTTCTCCATTTTTTTTTTGTCCTGGTGTATTTGGTAGATGTTGTTTTATGGTGGAAATCATAGCAGTTCATTTGGAAGTAGGCGGCAGATACGTTTCACTGGTAGTCATTTTTTGGCCAAGATGTCATATATGTATTCGATGCGATGACATATATTCAAAATGTCCTCATTAAAGTCAACATCTAGAACAGGCTTTCCCAGATGGGGATATTGCAGGGGGTTGTGATAGATTGCAGTGGAAATATGCGTGTGTATGTAACCAATGTAAAACTGTTGAATGTACACTGTAAAACCCAACAGTCAACTTTATTAAATGAAATGAGTGTAGTTAACTCAAAAATTACAGAAAGTTAATTCTACTCATCTGAACAGAGTTTTGAAGGTAATTAAATTAGGTTTTACATTACTTCAGCCTTAATGGAGTAAGTTCACACTACTCATATAGATTAGTTTTGTAACTCAAATGGTTTGTAGCAATCGGTTTCCTCAAACGGTTTAAGTTGCCTTAACTTATTGGGTTTTACTGTGCTCAAACTGCTTCATTTACTCAAATGGATTAAGTTGACAGTACTCATTAGGATTAGTTTTTGAACTTAAATGGTTTGTTGCAATCGGTTTCGTCAAATAGTTTGAGTTACCATAACTTATTGGGTTTTACAGTGAAATGTAGGAGACAATTAGCAAAAAATATATTGAGTTAACATAAACACATGGTCTTGATGCACAATAAGCTTCAGTTAGGTAATGTCAGTTGAACTGTCTATGGATATTGGACTTTTTATTTTAAATTGCTTGTTAACATTAGTCAATGCACTGTAAGTTAGCAAGAAGTAACAATAAGTGGCTTTATTTTCATTAACGTTAACAAAGATGAATCAATACGGTGATAAATGTATTGTTGGTTGTTTAGTAAATACATTAACTAATGGATCCTTTTTGTAAATTGCTACCAAAACATATAAAGTGAAATAAATGATAATGTTGCAAGAAGACTGACTGTTTTTGCTACTAAATGACCACTTATTAATAATAATAATAATAATAATAATAATAATAATAATAATAATAATAATAATAATAATAACATTTCTCCTGCTTTTTTGTTGTTCAGATTAGACGACGAAGACCCACGCCGGCCACTTTGTTCAAAGTAGCCGATCAAACATCTCCTGAGGACGACATTACCTCTCATCAGGTATACCACAGCGCCTCCTCCGTTCTGGAGGTCACACTGCTTTCATAATACATTTGAGGTCACACTTTACAATAAGGTTTTATTAGTTAATGTTGATGTATTTACTAACATGAACTAGTTATAAACAATACATGTTGAGCATTTATTAATCATAGTACAACATTTGCTAATGTTTTATTAAAATCCAAATTCAAGCTTGTTAACAGTAGATAATGCATCGTGAGTTAACGAACTAACAATGAACAACTGTATTTACATTAAATAACGATAACTAACATGACAAATACTGCAATAAATGTATTGTTCATTGTTTGTACGTGTTAGTAAACAGATTAGCTAACATCAACTAATACAAGCTTAATGTAAAGTGTGATTTCTATATACAATGGTACACTGATGATACTGTAGCGCTTACATTGTATCATGGGAACCAAATACAATGAACCGATGAATTAGTATAAGAAATGCAAAAATATGTATATTCTTGTCTGTGCATTTACACTTCTTCTCAAATGCTTTGGCTCAATTCTTGATTGAAATTTTTATTTTTCAAAACAATAAGTTTAAATCTCTGAACAATTAGCTTATCGTTCACTTCAGAGTGGCATTTCTTATTGATTTAAGCAAATTGCAAATGCTTTGGCGCATGTGTGCAAACATTAAGTACAATTAAGTGCTCAATCATTTTTCATTGTGTAAGCCATCACACTCAGAACTGTTTATTCAATTATCTTTAACAATTGTATATGCACGTTTACACCATAAAAGTCTGATATTCACATTGTTTGTAATGTCTGATAAATTGGTAAATGACCTCTAGTTACAATACAACCGATAGATAGATAGATAGATAGATAGATAGATAGATAGATAGATAGATAGATAGATAGATAGATAGATAGATAGATAGATAGATAGATAGATAGATAGATAGATAGATAGATAGATAGATAGATAGATAGATAGATAGATAGATAGATAGATAGATAGATAGATAGATAGATAGATAGATGTTCAATATAGATGGATGGATGGATGGATGGATGAATGGATGGATGGATGGATGGATGGATGGATGGATGGATAGATAGATAGATAGATAGATAGATAGATAGATAGATAGATAGAT
>CAIGQQ010005632.1:845673-866807 GCA_903798035.1 Danio albolineatus | reverse complement strand
ATAGATAGATAGATAGATAGATAGATAGATAGATAGATAGATAGATACAGTTACAGATATAGTTACAGCTACTAATAAGTTCTAAATTTACCCTTTATGACATTTTTAATATGTATTATTAGTTTACATAATATTATGTTTTATGTATTAGTAGTATTATGTACTCAATATAATGTTTTATGTCATATTTGGCTCATTACTAGTATCTATGATAGTATCAACACAAAATACATTAATATTTTGATGGTCCATTTGAGTATTAGTAAACTGCTGTCTGCTTAATATCTGTTGATACTGATATTTAACAGTCCTTCGACAGACATTTAACTGACTATAGGAAACTTTGCAAGTACATGTCAACTTACACTAACCCTAACCCCAACTTAACAGTCTACTTATAATCTACTGAGAATTAGTTTGCATGTAGATGCAATGTAAGTTAAATTCGACAAACGGACCGTCAAAATAAAGTGTGACCCGTTTTAATATTGTATTACGTTTCTGTATAAATAAATATATGTATATTTAATTTAAGGACATTATTATTGACTTTGTAAAATAAATATATATGTTGGGTTGTCACTTTATTGTATATAATATATATCTATGACAGTTTAAAACCACTGTTCATACATATATATTTGTTTATTTATTTATATATCTATTAAGTTGTACATGTTTTATATACACATAAATATGTTTTTTATCTTTAGTGGGTTGTTGGAGAAAATGGAGTCCTCAAACCAAAACGAATCAACCCAAATATCTACCAGCCACCATCATTAAAAGGTAAAAGCTTGTCGTTTTGCTTCTAAAATATTAGCTATTCCTGTGGTATTGTGCATATTTATTAGATTTATATATTGTTTCTGAAGACTTTCCTGCACTGTGCCAACCCAGGGTTTAACAAATCTCCACTGCAAGTGTGTTTTTCCCCATTTCAGTGTGTGTGTGTGTGTGTGTGTGTGTATGAGATTAGAGATGGTGACAGCTGTGATGGGTGTGAGTCTGTGCTGCTCTGGATCATCCAGGATTACAGCAGATAGCATACAGCTGCAAACACACACACACACACACACACACACACACACACACACACACACAGACTCACACATAGTTTTAGAGGACAGGCGTCCATCAGACCAGAGCACTAAAAGATTGTGACCCACTGAGGACAATCTAGATTACTAGATTATGTCAACATAACGGAGCTGCTGTTTTCCTTTTCAGCTCGGCTTTAGAGGTACTTTCAATGACAACTATCAGGAATAATGTTTTTCCTCAGGTTAAAGTATGTGATTTGTACTATAAAAGTAATTGAAATCCTTTAATATTGAATTTAACGGCACTCAATAAAGGAGGCGTAGAAAATAATAGTAGAATTAACAACCAATTGACAAAGGCAGGTAAAGGCAAGAAGCACAATAAAATAAAATAAAATAAGTTTGAAGTAGAAATACTTAAATATATTTTTGTGTAACTGTTTTATGTATTTTACAGTGCACTCCTGCTTGTCTACACTGTAAAAACTGCTCAAATTTGTCAAAACTGTCAAATTTACAGCGTTACTGTCAGTTTTGGTTGACAGTTATACTGTAAAAATCACAACTGTACTGAAAATGAACAATTACAAGTGAGCTATAGTTTTACAGCACTATTATACTTATAGATATATATAAATACTGGCAGATTTTACAGTATTACTAGCAAAATTTGCTAGAGCACTGTAAAGCAACAATTTTAATTGTGCTGTAAAACTACAGTGCAACTGTATTTGTAATTTACAGTGCACTTGTGAATTTTACAGTATTACTGGCTATCAAAATTGCCAGTAATGCTGTAAATTTTAGAGCAATTTACAGTGTACATTGAAAAAAATGATTTAATGCTGTTTCCTTGGGTTTACTCAATTTTTTTTACGTTAAGTGGCTGTAAACAATTTATTTGGGCTGAATTTAAACAAACAAATTACATTTAATAATGTTCAACTTAATTTGTTTGTTTAAATTCAGCCCAAATAAATTGTTTACAGCCACTTAACGTAAAAAAATTAAGTAAATCCAAGGAAACAGCATTGAATAATTTTTTTCAGTGTATTATTGTTTCATCACTGTAAATAATTCAAATAGCTTCAACTTATTATTATCTCATAAGTTACACAGATACAGTATGTTATGCTCAATCAATTTCTCTCTTCAACATATTAACTGAATTGTTGTTGTTGTTGTTGTTTTTGTAGTTGGCCCAAACCTGACTCAGACATTAAAAAGTTTGCAGTATTGAGTGAATTTGTAAAATAATCTTCATTAAGATTTTTAAAGTATATCTATTAGGGTTGGGTCGATAGATGATGCCATCGTCCATCGCCGATGGCCGACAGACGTCACTATGCTGAGCCGGCATCGCGATCCTTCGCCCCGCACCAGTCGCGAACCCGCTCACGAAAAACACACACTCAGGCCCCGTTTACACTAATATGTCTTAGTTTTAAAATAGCGTTTTTGAACAAAAACGATCCACGTCCACACTTGCGTTTCATCTAGCTTTTCTGAACAGCCCTCTGTCCACACTATACAGCTGAAAACACACATCACGGGACCATTCTGACCACGCACACACAGACAGACAGTGTCATTCGCTCGTCTGAGCTCCAGCTAAGCTGGTGCTTTAAGCACAAAACCCCAGAGAGCAGCGCACATCGAACAGTTTATCAAGGATGTACCACTGGATCACGTCTTGCTGTAGTTGTTAAACATTGATATTTAATTAATCTTTTCTCTATCTAATGACTTTTTGGTCTTTTGAATCTATCAGGTAGCGTGTCTCAGCGTCAGTACACTGCTTTAATCTTTTGCTTTCCCGCTTGTACTTAGTAATTTTAGTGTAAACCTCAGATACTGTTGGTTGGTTCCTGTTGGTTGTGCATCTTTTTTACCAACCAAATTTGTCGATGCCATTATAACAACACAGATCGCTCTGTCTATTCATGCCAGAGTCCCACGGAAAAAGTGACTGACAGGTGGTCATTTGTGTGCAACTTATCTTAATTTATTTATGATTTGGTTATGGGTAAAACAAAGACCATGCGGGTCAGGTAGTTGAAACGGTAGGCTACAAATAATTAATTCGTTTTGAATTAATTAAATATTTATAAATAACTAATTCATCGCCGCCTATGATGACGGTGCCATCATCCATCGCGATGTTTCACATTAGACATTGTACAATGCCAAATTGGTCGACATCGCCCAACCCTACTATCAATGCAGATTAACATGCCTTAAGATTTAAATGTAATAAGATAAAATTAGTTTTAACTTTTAATATTTTTTCAGTATTTTATTCATTGGAGTTTAACAGTGTGTGATCCTGTATGTATTTTATTTTATTTTATTTATTCTATTTTATCTTTAACAGAATAAGTGAATAACACTGAAAATCCTTAAATGTGTTCATTCTGTTGAGCCTCTGATCTTTGGTCGTTTCTCTCTCACAAAAAACTATACCAAAAATGTGTTTGAGCACTAGCCTTGAGAAAACAAAATTAAATCATGCACACTTGTGTTGTCCATGGTGAGTAATGGCACTGGAACCAAAAAATGTGAAACTAATTTCATGTAGCTGAAATATTTGGCATCCACTACATCCAGATACTAACAACTACATCCAGATTTTACAAAAAAAACATTTGTTTATGGATGGATGCTCAAATAATCTCTTCTTCCTCTTTAATTCTCTTCCATTTTATCAAATCAATTTAATGCTTTTAAAATTAGTTTATCTTTTAACATGTTTAAAAAAATATGTATGTCATCTGAAATTTGTAAATTCCATTCTTATTTGTGCTATTTACGATAAACAAACTTTTCAATGTTCTCTTATTTACATTTCTTTCCTCTTCAGTTATAATCTGCCAAATAAAGACCAATAGCATATAATATTTAAAACAGTTTAACTGAATTTAAATGACATTTAAGGGTGCCACGGTTGCGTAGTGAGTAGCACATTCGCCTCACAGCAAGAAGGTCGCTGGTTCGAGTCTCGACTGGGTCAGTTGGCATTTCTGTGTGGAGTTTGCAAGTTCTCCCTGTGTTCCTCCGGGTGCTCCGGTTTCCCCCACAAGTCCAAAGACATGTGGTATAGGTGAATTGGGTAGGCTAAATTGTCCGTAGTGTATGAGTGTGAATGAGTGTGTATGGATGTTTCCCAGAGATGGGTTGTGGCTGGAAGGGCATCCGCTACGTAAAAACAAATGCTGGATAAGTTAGCGGTTCATTCCGCTGTGGCGACACCGGATAAATAAAGGGACTAAGCCACAAAGAAAATGAATGAATGAATGACATTTTTCAGATTTAGGATCTAACAGAGCTTAACAGGTAATAAATGCATCATAACTACCGCACAAGTATAATTTACTACCACAAAATCTCCTAAAGATACAAAATGATTACTGAACTAAAATAATATAGTACATTAATAATAATAAAAGGACAACAACAGAAACTCTACTTTGGACTGTCCATCACTCAAGTAGCACCAGAGATATAATAATAGTAATACTGTATATACATAAAAGAAAGGTAACTCTTTTATTTAATATGATTAGGCCTGTCACAATAATCAATATATCAACTACATGAACATGGCCTCAATTATTTTTGGTGTTGCAATATATATATCGCCCATACATAAAAACCAATTCTAGCAACATTTCAGCTGATTGTGTAACATCTCAGTCTCTATTGGAGGTGTGAGTGTCAGTATGTTAAACAAACACTATAGTATTTACTATAAATGACTATAGTATATGTCATGTGGGTGTCTGACAACTGAAAATAGATCTGGTAGCGGATATGGCAGCCTGGGTTACTTTTTACTTTGCAATTTTGGTCCCACTTTATATTAGGTGGCCTTAACTACTATGTACTTGCGTCAAAAAAATAAATACAATGTACTTACTGTGTTCATAATGTATTGCTGAACACTTCTGGTGCTCCTGAGGAGGGATACAGGTAGGGTTAGGGATGAGTTTGGTGGGATGGGTAGGTTTAAGAGTGGGTTAAGGTGTAAGGCAGTGGTTCTCAACTCGTTTGGCCATGGGACCCACATTTTTACATGGTCATCAAGCCGCGACCCAAATTTTTAGGAACTATATTTTAATTTTAGGAATTATAATGAATTAATTTGTATTTATTTGTTAACATACACAAGTAGTGACGGATAAATCATAAGAAAATCACCAAGACTTACAAATAAACAATTTTTTATTGATTTCATTGGACAAAATGTATGAAATTATACAAATATTACAAAGTACAATTGCGCATTTCAAAATAAAAGTCAGGTGTACGCATTTCAAAATAAAAGTCAAGTGTACGCATTTCAAAATAAAAGTCCGGTATAAGCAAAATAAGTTAACAATGTATGTTTTACACACACTCCGCGGCCCACTAAAAATGTTCCCGCGACACCCACCAGTTGAGAAACACTGGTGTAAGGGATGGTTAAAAGTGTAAATACCAATGTAATTACACAGATAATTACATGTGTAATTACATGCAGGTATTTAATCAAGCGTAAGTACAATGTAAGAAAAACACGTATTTACACAATAAGTACATTGTAACACATTATTATTTCCATTTTAAGTACATATTAGTTAAGGCCACCTAATATAAAGTGGGACTGCACTTTTTTTGTTAATATTTATAATTATTTATTTAGGAAATGGCTAATGCATAATTATTACGTTGTTAAAATTACTAATTAAATGAAATATTCTTAAGAATAAAATATTATGTATTGTTTGGAAGAGTGTACTTGCATTATGATGCTATTATATTGTCATTCTGGCATAAAATAGTCCTAAAATGACAATAATAACATTTATCGCAATATATTTTAATGCAATATATCATTCAACAAAAAATAGATTTCATGACAGGCTTAAATATGATCTCTAAATGTGTGTTTTGTCCACAAAGATGTCCACACGTCCTGTCAGTCCAGCATAAATAAACCCACTGTGTTCGGCACGGTGCAGAAGTCTTGTTAAAAAAGCAAACAGACCCATCCCTCTTTACCTGTGTGTGTGTGTGTTTGCATGTGTTCCTGTGTTTTTTTCCTTGTGATTTGGTGATCCCTGATTTGTGTGTGTCCCGCTGTGTGTGTGTGTAGCCGTGCAGCAGATGGCTGAAGCTCAAATGCAGAAATTAGGTGTGTATCCTCATGTAGAGGAGGAGGGGGAGGAGCCTGTTCACAGAGGGGGGGCGGAGCTCTGCTCATCCTGCACTCCTGGTAATATTAATATCACAATATAATCCGCTGCATGCGCATGTGTTCGTTAAAGATAAATACGCTGGGAAATAAATGATTCATTGGATTTACTCAATTTATTTGTGGTAAGTGCTTGTAAACAATTTATTTGGGCTAAATTTAAACAAATAAATGAAGGTGAACATTACTAAATTTCATTTGTTTGTTTAAATTCAGCCTGTTTAAATTGTTTGCAACCCCGTCCCTTAAAAAAATTGAGAAAGTCCAATGAATCATTTTTTTTCAGTGTATAGACATGTGACGTTGACATTTGTAATTGATTATACAATGCAATATTTGTCATTTTTAATGTTTTTTTATTTGTACTAATGATGCACTGATACCATTTTTTGGGACTCGCTTCAATCCCGATACCAAAAATTCAGAGTAAATCTGGAGTATCGACCGATATAGATCAGATCCGATACTGTGCTGTTTGTTTTTTCCCATGGTTCAGAGGTTTGTGATAAAACAAGTACAGTGGAGCATAAATTAAATCCTTATATTCCATGGAGTGAAACAAATCATCCATTCACACAGTTGTGTACATTGTTTATACATTTTTGTTGGAAAGATTGATCTCTTTGGAACATATTTCATTTGGTTTAATTTGTATTTTAATTTTTTACATTTTTGTTGGTCAGTTATCGACAAAATAAACAAGCAGAACGAATACACATTTGAGGTGAAGTGTAAAACAAGGTCCACTATGAACTCATTAATAAAGTTTAATCAGCGGTATATTATTCTCTAAACTATAGTGATGAGATTCTTCCAAAAATATGTGAGCATAAATGTTGCCATTTAGAGCATTTTTAAAATCTAAAATAACTAAAAAGTGTCATGTTTTCAAGTGTTTATATTCATTTTTAGACAAAATATCAAATTTTGTAACTTAAGAAGTTCTGGGTTTTATTTTTTATTTTATTTATATTTGTTTTAAAAAATTGTTATTCTCACTAATTGTTTAAATTTAGAGATGAAAACAAATATGAACATTTTACTCAATCACAAAGCTGATACGTTCAGAAAATTAAACTAAGAGTTTTCAAATGGTCTCTTATTTTCTCACCGTAGACCTATGTACACTGACAAAAAAAATGATTAAGTAGATTTACTAAATTATTTTAAGGCAAGTGGTTGCAAAAAATCTATTTGTGTTGCATTTAAACAAATAAATTATGTTGAACATTACTAAATTAAATTTGTTTGTTTAAATTCAGCCCGGATAAATTGTTTTCAATCAGTTACCTAAAAAACATAGGTCTCAAACTCAATTCCTGGAGGGCCACAGCTCTGCACAGTTTTTCTCCAACCTTAATCAAACACAGCTGATAACCAAGGTGTTCAAGACTACTAGAGACTATTATGGAGGTGTGAGCTGGAGGTGGTTTGAGCTAAACTGCAGAGCTGCGGCCCCTTCAGGAATTGATTTTGAGACCACTGCCTTAAAATAATTTAGCAAATCTAATAAATAATTTTTTCGGTGACTTGCTGTATATAAGCTTCTATTGCATTAATCACTGTAAACTAATTATTAGTTTTTTTGTTGTTTTTTTTGCTAAATCAATCGAACTTTTCTAGTCATCTCAACTCAAAAATGTGTTGAAACCTGATTAACTTTTGAAAATAAGTTAAAGTAACACAAAACATTTGTCACCATGAATTCTTGTCATATAAGTTTTTACAGTGTGCATAAAGCAGAGATTCATCCATTAAATAATGTAAGCTATTTAATAATTTTTAATTTGTCAGCAGTTTTCCAAGACTGGCCCTTGAAGAAATATATAGAATTTAATTTTAGACACTATTTGGCACGGTTTAAGGGGGCCTATTATGCAAAAATCACCTTTATAAGGGGTTTAATCAGTTGTGTGGCGTGAATATAGCCAGGTGCTAATAGTAAAAACTATTTAATTCTATTTTTTATGATCACGCTTGATAAAAAAAGTCTGCAGAAACACTTTGATTGACATTGTTCCAGAGGAAAGCCCAGCACATTACTGACAATCTCTTCCTCATAAGCATTCACAGCCCTGAGTGAGAAGCAGCCATCACCCTTTAGAGTTTTCATTTGATATTTTCAGTTCATCACAAAAATTACGTCAACCCTGTTTTGAATCTGCCACTAAGCTGACACGCATTTGTACAATAAAAAAGATGTTGTCTGTAAAACTGTTGCAAACAATTTAGTTGTGTTGAATTTAAACAAATTAAATTTAATAATGTTCAACTTAATTTGTTTGTTTAAATTCAGCCCAAGTAAATTGTTTACAGCCACTTAATGTAAAAAAAATCCAAGGAATCATCTTTGAATATTTTTTTCAGTGTAGCTCCGCCCTCTTTTAAAAAGAGCACAATCTCATTTGAATTTGAAGCGTCGGTCACCGAAACGGCACAATTTGCATCAAAGCGTTATTAAAAGAGTTATAAAACATTACTTGTGTTGTATTTTGAGCTACAACTTCACATACACACTCTAGGGACATCAGACACTTATTTGACATCTTGTAAAAAGCTAAATAAATGGGTCCCTTTTAATAAAGGTGGACTTAAGGAAATAGTTTTAGGTTTATTTTTGTCACCTGCTTCAGAAACCTTAGATTCAGAGTGCAGTCTCAATTTTTTCCCCAATAAAGTTCAACGCAAAGTTCTGATTTTGTTTCTTATGTTTAAATATAACCCCTATCTCATGTCAGTGTTCAAAGGAAGCCTACATTAAAAAGTCAAAAACATGACAGCAGTGAAGTTTCTCCTCGTTCTACCAGAGCTTTTGCCATTTAAAGATGAGAATTTCTGAGAAAAGAAAAGCGTATGTTTTTACATAAATATCCTTTTTTTTTTTTTTTCAAGAATCGCAGGAGCAAAGGAGCACGTCAGAACAGCAGCCTGGCATGAGGAAGACAGGAGCCACGGCACCGACTGATGAAGAAGAAGAAGAGGAGGAGGAGGAAGATGAAGAAAAAGAAGAAGAAGAAGAAGCAGATGATATGGCAAAAGAGGAGAGCAGAAATCTGGACTGATAGAAGTTTGAGAACTTTAGTGATTTCTTTTTTTTCTTAATGCAAAACTTTGTTTGGAAATCAGAATTGTTGTTTATTAATTATTGGTTTTCCGTGATTTCATCATTTTACAAATAACGCCTAACATAGACTCATTCTGAAAACGTAGCCCTATATACATTTCTGGAGATCGGGAATTATGTAGCCAGAAGTATAAATGGCTGCATTTCGTCTTTAAAACGAACACTACCGGGCGGTATGACGCCGTTTCTTTTCGCACTTACAAGCTGACCACTTACCTCTGTATAAACAGCTCTCCCCTTGTTATCAGTTTGTCCAGTGGCTCGCCATGTACATCGGTGGACTTGAGACGCAGAGTTGACCGCAATGACAGGGTTCAAGTCTGGTGAAGAACAGTTCTAGAAAGCAGCTAAGACAAAAACAAAAGGCAAAAAATAAAATAAACAAGTAAATAACGGGGTGAGAATGTGGTAAAAATCAGGGGGCTTTTCTTTTTCTGGATTGCTTTTTTAAACTGTCAGTTAGGTTTAGGGAAGGGGGGCGGTGGGGGGATTGGTTGGTTGGTCAGTCAGTCCGTCGACAGCAGCCTCTGGGGGATTTACATTGAGAAGAGTAGCTGTGAATGGCACTTGCGAGAGAAATTTGAGATCTCAAAAAGCGTAGACATCGCCCTCTGGTGGATTAGGGAACCAAATTACAGTAAAAAGTAGCTCATGGTATGTATTTGGCGCTCTCCAGAAATGTGTATAGGGGTACGTATCCATAATGAGCCTGGGTTGGTTTATATTCAGAGGGAAAACAGACTGAAACTCGGAAAGACTGGAATTTTCAGCCAACGTCAAAGATACGTTCACCCCGACATTGCCATCAGATAGAGACACACAACATCAAGTAAAATGTATGATATAATATGCTTTCATACAAAGAGGTAAAGTGTGAATGATTATTTGTATGAGCAGTGTGGTGTTTGTTTAGATCATGTCAATATATTTTATGTTCCATTCATCATTCATATTTTGTGTGTGTGTGGATTGCATCAGCAAACGTCCCCACGAGTATAGCAATACCAGTCAATTTTGACCTTGTGGGGACATTTGTTTGGTTTCCATGTATGCAATGTTTCTTAAATCATATAGAATGAACTATTTTGTAAATGTGAAACTGCAGAATGTTTCTGTGAGTGATGGGTTTAGGTTATGGGTTTGGGGTAGGGGAAAGAATATACAGTGTGTAGTATACAAGTCTATGGGAAAAATCTCCATAAAGATAGCTGTACTGTATGTGTGCGTGTTGTTGTGTGTTTGGATTTCATTGAGTCTACACTGCCATCTAGTGTACAGACAGTTGTTATACTAAATCCCATAAAATCATCTGCCATAAACTATAATCCTGGAACACATGGACAAGCTCACGAGGTATTTAGCAGCAATATTGTTTAGCATTATTTGTTAAACCACAAACATCCTGTTTGATTGTCCAATGGTTAAATTAGCAGCAAGAAAGATATGAATCATTTATTTCATTGAAAATAAGATGGCACGGTGGCGCAGCACGTTCACCTCACAGCAAGAAGGTTCCTGGTTTGAGCCCCCACTGGCCCAGTTGGCATTTCTGTGTGGAGTTTGCATGTTCTCCTGTGTTGGCATGGGTTTCCTTCGGGTGCTCTGGTTTCCCCCACAAGTCCAAAGACATGCACTATAGGTTAATTGAATAAGCTAAATTGGCTGTAGTGGATGTGTGAATGCAAGAGTGCATCCCAGTACTGGGTTCCAGCTGGAATGGCATCCGCTGCATAAAAACATATGCTGGATATGTTGACGATCCATTCCGTTGTAGCAAATTAATTAATAAGGGGACTAAGCCGACAAGAAAATGAAGGAATGAATGAATAAACAATTAATAATAATGACAAAAAAAAGTCAAAATAGTTTGTTTAAAATTTCTCAACATTTCTGGATTTACTGGATTTGTTAGATATGGGTTTGAGTAAAAAAATTGTATTTGTTTTATTCTGGACTGAAATCTGAGAGCTGATTTGATAGCATTTTCTTCTTGTTGTTTTCCTTTTTAAGGTAAAACATAGGTGTTGTGTTTTCTACATGTGAATACACACATCTGAAGACATGGCACATTTTTATTTGATGCAAAAACAGTTGTTTGAAACTGATTTTATTTTTTTATTTGGAAGTAATGTCTACAGTTCAAAAAATAAAACAAAAGATATGTTTTACTCAAACACAACTATTATTCATTTTTATCAAAATAAAAAAACATATTTTGTTAAATCTGAATTGTGATATATTTAAATGCTCCCAGATACTTTATATTTATTTCAACACATATTTCGTATATACAGTATAGACAGTAAGTTGAAGTCATAATTATTAGCTTGCCTGTGATTTATTTTCAAATATTTCCAAAATGATGTTTAACAGAGCAAGGAATTTTACACAGTATTTCCTATAATATTTTTTTCTTCTGGAGAAAGTCTATTTGTTTTATTTCGGCTAGAATAAAAGCAGTTTTTAAAAATTCTTTAATCATTTAAAGGCCAATATTATTAGTCCCCTAATGCAATATTTTTTTCTGATGGTCTACAGAACTAACCACTGTTATAAAATGACTTGCTTAATTTTCCTTAATTGCCTAATTAACCTAGTTAAGCCTTTAAATGTCACGTTAAACTCAACACTATAGTATCTTGAAAAATATCTACATTGTAAAACCCAATAAGTTAAGGTAACTCAAACTACTTGACGAAACCGATTGCAACAAACCATTTAAGTTCAAAAACTAATCCTAATGAGTTCTGTGAACTTAATCCATTTGAGTAAACGAAGCAATTTGAGCACAGTAAAACCCAATAAATGAAGAGAACTCAAACCAACTGAGTACTGTAAAACACAATAAGTTAAGGCAACTCAAACCATTTAAGGAAACCGGCTACAAACCTTTTGAGTCAAAAAAAAAAAACGAATCTATATTATTACTGTGAAGTAATGAGGTATTTAATTAACTCATTACCTTCAACACAAAGAGTATAAAACTCTTTTCAAATAAGTAGTGTAAACTTTCAGTAAATTTTTGAGTTAACTACACTCATTTCATTTGTTAAGTTGACTGTTGGGTTTTACAGTGTAATAAAATGCTATGTACTGTCATCATGGCAAAGATAAAAGAAATCATTAGATTATCGTTATTAGAGAGGAGTTATTAAAACTATTATGGTTAGAAATGTGTTGAAAAACATCGTTCCGTTTACAGAAATTGTGGAAAGAAATATACAGGGGGCTAATAAATCAGGAGGGCTAATAATTCTGAGTTCAACTATACTGTATAAGCAGCTTTAAAATCACATGGCCAGCCATAATACAGTTTGGCTTTGTGTCTGTAAGCTGACTTTTTCACCTTGTGGAAAAACCTCATCATGGCTGACTGTAAATAACTCATTCATTCAATCTTGTCTTTGTGATTCATTTGTGTTTCGTCCCTGACATTGTGATCAAAGCTGCTATAAACATCATATTTGCGTACTGGATGGAGTTGGCATTTCTTGATATTGCTGTTTTTGGTTACAGATAACAACAAGTCCAAATTCAGTGCCTCGGGGTGACAGAGATATCAGAAACGAGTATATCATTTCAATCGATCTACTGTAGTAAACAACTTGCGTTAATAGTAGCCGGTTAACTTATTACTTACCTTTAGTTTTTAGTTTGTTCCTTAGCGGAATTCTTTTAAGGGAAAATGTTGAACTATTTTTAAAAACGATTGATTAATATGAGGATCCTACAGCCACGTGTTGCTTTTTTAAAGAAAATGTAACTGCTTTATATTGAATATAATCATGTTTGTATGCGTATACAGTATATATATAATCCTCCAAAGCTCATGCAGGAACATGTTGTTGATTTTGATTGATGTACAATAATAGAAAATTTACCAAATAAGTAAATGCATCCACAGGTACTCTGGAGGTGATTTAGGTTAAAGTCTCTGTATCAATAAATGTATTTTCACTGAATTACAGTGTTGACTCTCTTATTTATGTGCTTCAATTATTGCTGCTATTTGACATCAATTTTAAATGCTATAAGTTTACTATTTAATTGTATTTGTTTCAAACAGAATATCATACAATGAGAAATGATAAGAATAAGAAATCCACAAATTCGTTTGTGAAGATTATTGGTGAGCTGTTTGCCAGTTATTTATGTTCTTGTTGTCGTAGTTGTAAGAGCAACCAATAATAACTTGACTTCTAGTTGATCATTTGGAAAAGTGGCAGAAGGTAGATTTTTTTGATGAATCATCTGTTGAACTGCATCCCAATCATCACAATACTGCAGACCTATTGGAACCAGCATGGACCCAAGATTCTTGCTGAAATCAGTCAAGTTTGGTGAAGGAAAATTCATGGTTTGGGGTTACATTCAGTATGGGGGCGTGCGAGAGATCTGCAGAGTGGATGGCAACCATTAACAGCCTGAGGTATCAAGACATTGTGCTGCCCATTACATTACAAACCACAGGAGAGGGCAAATTCTCCAGCAGGATAGCGCTGCTTCTCATACTTCAGCCTCCACATCAAAGTTCCTGAAAGCAAAGAGGTTCACGGTGCTCCAGGAATGGCCAGACCAGACCCCAGACTTAAACATTATTGAGCATGTCTGGGGTAAGTTGAAGGAGGAGGCATTTAAGATGAACCCAAAGAATCTCTATGAACTCTGGGAGTCCTGCAGGAACGCTTTCTTTGCCATTCTAGATGACTTTATTAATAAGTTATTTGAGTCATTGCAGAGATGTATGGATGCAGTCCTCCAAGCTCATGGGAGTCATACACAATATTAATTCTTGTTCCACTGCAGCATGACTTTATATTCTATACTGTCCATTATTTCTGTTAAGTGACAAGACTTTTGTTTAAGCAGGGTCAGACCTTACTGTCCTAATTAACTAATTAAAAATTAAGGCATGATTATATTGTATTTTGGTAAAATAAGTATAATCTAGAGGCCTTTGCCTTTCATATAAGCCACTTCTGATTTCAAAAGATCAACTAGATGTCAAGTTATTATTTGTTGTTCCTAAAACTAGGATAGGCGACAAGACTTTTGTCAGGTAGTGTAGTCATGGACTACAATCTGTTACACCTCTGTACTTATCTAGCAGAAAATGGATTCTTTAGTTGTGGTCCTCTTCATTCCTTTGGTCAATATGTGGATGAATCAGATTCAGAAAAAGAAAAACTGATTTATGACTTGCGTCAGAAATCTGATGATTTATGGCGTATCTGGAATCCTTAATGGGAGTTTTTGGAGAATGTATATTGAAAGACTACTTTTAGTTATTTTAGTTATTTATTATTTGTTAATTTTACCCTTAACAATAGACTTGAATTACTAGCCGATGGACAATTGTATAAAAGATGGATGTATTATTGTAAATAATGATATGAGACACCTATACCACTTTTCTGTCATTGCAAATCTTTAAATAAGTGTTTAAAAATAGTAAGAGTATCATACAATTAAAACAATTCTTCAAGCAAAATACATTTCTTCATAATCAACAAAAATACTTACTTATCCATAAAATTAAAAAATGAATTTAGTCAGTTCGAAACACAATTGAAAATCAATAAGATTTTTCTTATTTTGATCATTGTGAATGATAAAAACATTCATGAATTTAGTGTATTTTCAGTTTAATTCCACCCAGGCAAGCGTTCAAGGACAGTTTTGGCAAAAACATCCCGTTTCTGATGTAAACAGATGGGGGCACTATCCCATATCTTCAGTATGCCTTTGATGCTTTCAGAATCTGGGCTGAAACTGATTTTGGCTTTGATTCCCACAAGAGCTGCTCCATATTTTAGTGGGAGATCTGTGTATCCAGCTTCTGCTTTAACTGGAGGGTTTGGATGTGTCTGCATGTGTTTCCCACTGTGGCTTAACAGATCATGATTTCTTAACAGTCGTGATTTCTGACAATATTAGTTTAATGTTGATTTATAGAAAAAGAGGAAATGAAACCTCATAGCATTATGGCTTAACAATGAATGCAGTTGCTTTAGTATCACTAATAGTGGGACATTTTAAAATGGTAGTATATTTAATATGATTGATTTAAGATAAACACCACACCGGTCTCAGGAATAATTAGATAAATAACAAGAAATACTGTAAGAGTTTATCTGAAAAAGTAAAGTAGGGGATTTCTTTTCATTTTAAGGTACACTGAATAATTTAATAAACTAATAATTTTTAATTCTTTGTTGTTTTTATTTTCTTGTTTTTTTATTCTTGTTTGTGTAAAGTATTAGAATTACCGTTGTATATGAAATGTGCTATAGAAATAAACTTGCCTTGCGAAATAAAATGGCGTTTGCTGTTTGTTTAAACTACGTTTTTAAAATGAGCTGAAACAACACAATTCTTGAGGGTTTTGGGGAGACAACTTAATTGTTTTATGTTCAATTAACCTAAATTTATTTAAAAAAATGAATAAGTTAATTTAATTCCTTCCAGTTGTCTCAACACAAATTGACTGTGTGGAACTCAGCATGTTTTACAGTGCAATAACATACTTGCCTTGTTCAATGTATATAAATTAATTAATACATTTTCTTTTGGCTTAGTTCTGTTGTTCATCAGGGGTCATCACAGTGGAATGAACCGCCAACTATTCTGGCATGTTTCCCACAGCGGATGCCCTTTCAGCCACAACCCAGTACTGGGAAACATCCAAACACTCTCATTCACACTCATACAGCCAATTTAGTTTATTCAATTCACCTATAGCACGTGTCTTTGGACTGTAGGGGAAACCAGAGCACCTGGAAGAAACTCACACCAACACGGCGAGAACATGCAAACTTCAGAAATGCCGACTGATCCAGCATGGACTCGAACCAGTGACCTTACTGTGAGGCAACAGTGCTAACCACTGAGCCACCCCAACAAAGTAATAATATTTTTTTAAATAATCAAGAAATTAGTTAGTGACAATATAAGGTCAGTATAGAGAAACAGTATATTTGAATATATTCGGATGTTATATAACTCAGTTTGTCAACTAAAGATTTATTTGTCTGACAAATGCTGAAATATTACAGTATGAAAATCTACAGAATGATATGATAATTGATTTACTTGCTCAAACTGCTTGTTTAAAATGAGCTGAAACAACTTAATTCTCAAGATTTCACTGGGACAACCAATTTTTTTTTATATTAAATCTACATAAAATTTGTTAAAAGTGTTAAGGCAACCTAATCGATTTGTATTGGGACAGCATGACTGAATTGTGTGAAACCCTGAATTTTTTTACAGTGAATATGGTATGCAGAAAAGAGCATCGTTCATTTAAAACATTTTGTGTTTCGATGCATAAATTGTTTACATTTTTTGTATAAAATTCAAAGGTCCTGTTTGACTACAGTTGAAAGAATTATACCTTTTATATTGTATGTTTTAGGATTTATGTGTATTGTTAATATTCAGTTTTTTAAAATACTTATTGAACTAAATTGTATATGTTATTCTACGTTATCAGTTAAATTCAATTTTAATGATGTATTTATTATTAATTTGTTCTTTTAAAGTAACTTACCCAAAACTGCCGCTAATGTTGTTGTGATTTAAAATGAGGGCTGAATGATCATTAATGAGAAATACAAATACCTGCCTTTTTTCAACTTAATGTTTCTTCATAATCAAGGTTGGAAAACAAGACCCAAATAATTCAAGATAAGTTTAAAATGCTGCTGAACATTTAATATATTACATAACATGACCGAAATCGAATGTGAAAGTGAAAGAAATGTGTGTTATTGTGGTGTTATATTTCAGTATGTGTGCTTTTTAATTGCAGATTCAGAAACATTTTCACATGTTTCTTCACAGCGCTGACTGAGCATTAACCAATCAGTTTTTGTTAAGCTTATGAACACATTGGCCCATCAGAAGTGCTTAGATTAGTGAAAATGCTTATCATAAACAACAAAATGTGGTCACACTTTATTTTTAAGGTACAATTCTTGATGTCAACAAACCATTGACCATTAATTAATGTTTTTCTATTCGAGTAGATTCGTTCTACAATATCAACATTAATCATCAACAATACATTAAGGAACTGGTTTTTAGGAGATTAAGTTAATTTTTTTGCTTTCTCAAACAAAATGAAACCACACATATCTGTCTTTTCTTTTTAACTTAATGTATAAGTTTGAAAAACAAGACCCCAGTAATTCAAGATAAGATTACATATTACACATAAGCCGACCAGAAACATTTAAATTAGTGACAATGCTTTTCATAAACAACAAAACTTTTTTCACACTTTATTTAAGGTACAATTTTCATTATCAACAAACCATTAACTAAGCCTTTTACCTCAATAAAGTACTAATTTGCTTATTATTATAATAGTTATTATAATTTAATATTATAATAGTTCAGGTAGTTTAAATATTGGATAAATTAGGGATGTGGAATATGATTATACTTTAAAAAAACAGCCAATATCTTAATAATAAGCATGTAATGAGCCAGTAGTTAGGCTAATATTTGGAATTTATACTTAATACTAATATCTTAATAGTATTAAGTATTAATAGCCTTTTTTTTTCAACTTAATGTCTCTTCATCGTCAAGGTTGGAAAACAAGACCCCAATAATTCAAGATAGGCTTAAAATGCTGCTGGACAGTGAATATCTTACAAGACAACTGAAGTCAAATGTGAAAGTGAAAGAAATGTGTGAATTCTTTATGCTATACTTCATTGTGTGTGCATTGCTTCAGATTAAAATTATTTTTCACGTTTCTTTATAGCGCTGACTGAGCATTAACGAATCAGTTTTTGTTGAGTTTTTAAACACATTGACCCATCAGAAGTGCTTAGATTAGTGAAAATGCTTATCATAAACAACAAAATGTGGTCACACTTTATTTTTAAGGTACAATTCTCGCTATCAACATACATTAAGTAAGACTTTTACCTCAATGAAGTACTAATTTGCTGATTATCAATAGTTCAGGTAGTTTAAGTATTGGGTAAGGATGTGGAATATGATCATACTTTAATATAAACAGCCAATATCTGAATAATAAGCATGTAATGAACCAGTAGTTAGGCTAATTTTTGAAATTGATACTTAAAATGAAATGTTTTTTAATTTGAGTAGATTCGTCCTACAATATCAACATTTATCATCAACAATACATTAAGAAATTGGTAATTAGGAGATTAAGTAATAATTTTTCCTTTCTCAAACAAAATGAAACCACAAATATCTGACTTTTTTTCAACTTAATGTCTCTTCATCGTCAAGGTTGAAAAACAAGACCCCAATAATTCAAGATAAGCTTAAAATGCTGCTGGACAGTGAATATCTTACAACACAACTGAAGTCAAATGTGAAAGTGAAAGAAACGTGTGAATTCTTGATGCTATACTTCATTGTGTGTGCATTGCTTCAGATTAAAATTATTTTTCACATGTTTCTTTACAGCGCTGACTGGACATTAACCAGTCAGGTTTTGTTAAGCTTATGAACACATTGGCGCATCAGAAGTGCTTAGATTAGTGAAAATGCTTATCATAAACAAAATGTGGTCACACTTTATTTTAAGGTACAATTCTCGCTATCAACATACATTAAGTAAGACTTTTACCTCAATGAAGTACTAATTTGCTGATTATTAATAGTTCAGGTAGTTCAAGTATTGGGTAAGGATGTGGAATATGATCATACTTTAAAATACACTCTTAAAAAAAAGGTTCTTCAGTGGTTCTTCAGTGGTTCTTTACGGTGGTTGAGGTGCTGTTTAGCACTTGTACGGTGTAAAGAACCTTTAAAGCACCATACAGGTTCTTCAGTGGTTCTTCAGTGGTTCTTTAAAGTGGTTAAGGTACTATATAGCACTTTTACTGTGTAAAGAACATTTAAAGCACCATAAAGGTTCTTCAGTGGTTCTTCATTGGTTCTTTAAGGTGGTTAAGGTACTATATAGCACTTTTACTGTGTAAAGAACATTTAAAGCACCATAAAGGTTTTTCAGTGGTTCTTTGGGGGGTTTAAAGTGCTATATAGCACCAATACTACTGGTAAGCACTTGTTCTTATAGCTAATTCTCATAACTCTTATGCCGGCTTTATTTGCGGAAAGGGTAAAGTAACATTATGAGCACCTTAAAATATAGGTGCTATATAGCACCATTTGACAAAAGTACTATATAGCACCTATTTTTTAAGGTGCTGTATAGCACCAAAAAAGGTTCCCCCCTCATTACGAGCCAAAGAACCAGTTTTGGTGCTATTTAGCACCTTTTTTTTTTTTAGAGTGTAAACAGCCAATATCTGAATAATAAGCAGGTAATAAGCCAGTAGTTAGGCTAATATTTGGAATTGATACTTAAAAGGAAATGTTTTTCTCTTTGAGTAGATTCGTTCTACAATATCAACATTTATCATCAACAATACATTAAGGAATTGGTTATTAGGAGATTGAGTATTTTTTTCCTTTCTCAAACAAAATGAAACCACAAATATCTGACTTTTTTTCAACTTAATGTCTCTTCATCGCCAAGTCTGGAAAACAATCAATCAACATACCATTAAGTAAGATTTTTACCTCAATAAAGTGCTAATTATTAATAGTTATATAAAGTAATATGAAGTGCTGATTATTAATAGTTCAGGTAGTTTAAGTATTGGGTAAGGATGTGGAGGATCATACTTGAAAATAAACAGCCAATGTCTTAATAATGAGCAGGTAATAACTCAATGTTTTTCAATTCGTTCTGATTCACCAACATTAATAATTATTGTTACAATAGTAATCAGCAATCATCAACAATACATTAAGGAACTGGTTACTAGGAGATTGATTTGGGTATTTTTCCTTTTCCAAACAAAACGCAATCGTTTTGAAGCCAAGAAGAAATCTGGCGCCATTTTTAAAAGCTTTTCAATGTGTTTAAGCTAGAACTGAATAATTAATTTAGATTTATCGTGGGTTTATCGATCACATTTTAAACAATATATAAATCACGTGATTAATTTTTATCACTTGATATTTCAACCTGAACTGGCGCCGATCAGCTGGTGGAAGTGACGCTTTCCAACATCCGGTTGTTATTGCGGAAGATCAGTAGGTTGATACTGAGAGTGATGCGCTGAATCTGGTAAGTTTCGGCTTCGCTTTGAGTCTCACTGTACATTTTTTTGGCTTTCAGCGGTTTTGGTGCTTATTACCAACTTATTAACAACTTATCTCAACTGTCACCTATCCGACGGGTTGCTTTAGAGCTCAGTAAGTGCTTAAGTTTTAGCTACAAGCATGTTTATGTCTCGATATCCGTGCTAAGTGGACAAATATACTCATCAATATTAATTAGGTAGTTTGTGAATATCAGATAGCTGTTAATGAATGGTTGTTTGTTCAAGACGGGGTTTAAAAAGCGAAACGTGTTGTTTAAAGCTTTTTTTCTGTTCGTATTGGCACATGTAGCCTAGAGGAACACATTTTGCTACGTTCTTTGGTCGTTTAATTACGTTAATTTATTGATTAATACGTTAACTTTTTTATTTATTTAATCATTTATTTTTCAGTGAACTTAAAAGGTCTCTTTAACGGTAATAATTTGCATTTCATATGTATTTGGTAGAGATTCATTGAGGTAAAGCTGGTTTTATATTTACTCATTCGTTTATTTTAACGCTCCCTATATTGTTCACCACGCTAATTTGAATATCTGGTCTGAATTAGCATGTAAACATGACTTCAA
>CAIGQQ010005632.1:827070-845273 GCA_903798035.1 Danio albolineatus | reverse complement strand
TATGAGTCTAAAAATCAAAAGAGCAAGTAAAATATTGTTTTGTTTTCACCGTCAATAGAAATTTTGTTTCTGTGCTCTGTTAATCATTTTAGAATTAACCAAGAACTATGGTTAATCATACCTGAGGGTGAATTAATAAACAGCATACTTGAGTGAACATCCCTTTAAACTTGGCATTTAAACTTACAAAGAATAAAAACCTAGAAGCATATATTTGTTGCAGCACGCCAGGCTTCCCACGCTTTCATGGACATCAGATTGAAAGACTTTTTAAGGACTTGTAAAATCACAATTTTACTTAAAATCAACCTCCTTTGTATTTCACACCACCATCATATGTAGCACCATAAAAGTTACTCCTGTACTTAACAGTTCACACACACTTAATATTTACATCAAACATGTTAGGACTGCATGATAATGGAAAGATCTGACATTGCGGTATTTAGTTTTTCTGTGATGTATATTGCGATATGAATTTAATTTCAGCGGATGCTTTAAACAGCTCTTTCTGGAATGATTTATTTTATTTAGATAGATTGGGATGAAGTCATTTAGTGTGTTTGCATAAATCATAATAAATTACAAGCATGTATAAATACAACAGTGATAAAACATAAAAGTGAAATAGACAGAGCTTTTATGGTTTTCTGCAGAGTCTAACAGTATTCAGGTACAGAACAATAAAACGTAAAATAACATGGGCATCGTTGACTAAATTATTATAAATATATTTCTTTAGCTTTTAATCTTTAATAAACAATCTAATCCTGCGATGTGACTATTACAGATACACACATTGCAATATCGATGCTCAAACGATGTATTGTGCAGCCATAGTAATGATGATGTTTTGAATGTCACTTTAAAAAATATGTTGTGTTCGAAGAACCTGAATAAAATTGGTTGAATTCAACACTGGTAATATTCAAATGGGCTTCTGAAATGTTGATAAAATGCTCATTATTTGTCAGTTTTTGTACAATATTTCAATTTAAGTTATTAAATTAAGAATTTCACATTTTTTATTCTATTTTTGAAAGCAGCACCGTATAATTGTTGAAATAACACTATAAACTTTAATTACAAGCACTTTCAAGAACCTGTTTGTACATTCCAGGCCTTGAATTCATATGTCTTAAATGAAGGAAGAATGGGAATGCATATAAAATTTTTCTATACACTGACTGTAGACCAGCTCAAATACTGTTTAAATGCTCTTTGATTAGATCATGTATGTCAGCCTGTTGCTTTGATCAATGCTTGAGTAAAATGGCAGCAGTATCTTGTCACAGATAACATTTACTTCTCCTCCTGTGGCTCAGGGATGTGCTCGGGCTGCATGCAGTAATGCCGAGCGGCGTGGACTACAGTGAGTTGGGTGGAAGTCTTCCAGCCATTGCTTCTCTAAACGCCTCGTATTCCCAGGCATCCCTCTCCCTTCCCTCCCCGTATTATTTACCGCTGCCCCCGGGAGAGAGGAAAGCCTTCTCAGACGTACGCCGGACCTTCTGCCTCTTCGTTACGTTTGATCTTCTCTTCATTACTCTGCTCTGGATCATTGAATTAAATGTAAGATGTTTGCTCAATTCTAAGTGTGTGTGTGTGGGGTGCAGTTTGTACTTCCTTTTTTTACTTTGCGATCAGTTACATCTGTACTTCCTCTGGTGGAAACAGAGCTATGCATGATTTGCATATTGTGAATGTATTTTTAGTGTATATTAAGTGTGTGTATGTGTATTTCTTGTAGCATCTAATTAAATATTATAACACTAGATAATTTAATAAATATGTTTTTAAAATAATAATATAGTTTAATTTCTTTTCCCCACTAATTTTGTATCTTTAACACACACATACCTATATGTATCAGTATTTTGCGAATATGATTAGACATCGTTTATTACAATTACATACAAATGTTTTTATTATATAAATTATATATGAATATATTATAATGAATTAATAATAGTTTAAACAAGTGATATAAATATATTTATAAAACAAATAAATAATAATATTCAGGCATGTAATTAAATGTAACCTTAGATATATTTTTATTGCATATTACATATTTTATCACGTATATATTTATTAGTATTTTGTGAATATGATTATATGTTATTTATACAGTTATATAAAAATGTTTTTATATATAAATAATTATATTTATAAATAAATAATAAAATGTATAAATATATTTATAAAACAAATAAATATTCTAGCATGTAAATAAATATAACATTAGATATATTTTTATTATAGTATGTTTTTAAAGTAATAAAATAGTTTTAAATGTTATTACATACAATCAGACTTATTAGCCCCCCTGAATTAATAGCCCCGTTTCCCCCCCCAATTTCTGTTTAACAGAGAAGATTTTTTTCAACACATTTCTAAACGCAATAGTTTTAATAACTTATTTCTAATAACTGATTTATTTTATCTTTGCCATGATGACAGTAAATAATATTTTACTAGATTTATCAAGACACTTCTATACAGCTTAAAGTGATATTTAAATACCTAACTAGGTTAATTAGGTTAACTAGGTTAGGGAAATTAAGCAAGTTATTGTATAACGATGGTTTGTTCTGCAGACTAGTGAGAAAAAAAGTCGCTTAAAGGGGCTAATAATATTGACCCTAAAATGTTTGTAAAAAATATGTAAAACTGCTTTTATTCTAGCCGAAATAAAACAAATACTTTCTCCAGAAGGATATATTATTAGACATACTGTGAAAATTTCCTTGCTCTGTTAAACATCATTTGGGAAATATATAAAAAAGAAAAAACAATCAAAGGGGGGCTAATAATTCTGACTTCAACTGTATTTACATGCATAAATAATATAATCATTTTCGCAAAGCACTTTTATTAATTAGTATTTTGCGAATATGATTATACATTATTTATACAGTTATAAAGCTTTTATATTTAGCTTTGTTGCCAATTTTGGTAAATAATATTAAAACAATGTTATGTAAATGTACTGAGTATAATGCATTAATTTCACAAACAAGCTTCATTTGTACGTTTAGCTTTCGATGTATAAGCAAGTAAATCTGTGTGTTTAAAATTTGAGATGAACATTTTCAAAACCTGTAAACTCATTTGTCTTGTTTTTTTTTTTTTTTTTTTTTTTTTTTTTTCCAGATCAATAAGAGTATATGGAACAGTCTTGAGAATGAGGTTGTTCACTATAACTTCAAGTCCTCCTTCTTTGATATCTTTGTAAGTATATATTAGTGTGTGTATAAATACTTGTACATAATGTATATTAGACTTTTTCTAATAGATTTTCTTCACTGTAGGTTTGATAGCGCCATTCAGTTCTGTCTAACAAGAATAAACAAACACACACTTTACTCAACAGTGTAAAATGCTAATCATTAACGTGTTCCAGTTTGTGTGTGTGTGTGTTGGTGTGTTTATTTAAAGCTCAAAGAGCATAAGGTGTTAGAAATTGAGATTCACAGTTTCTGTCGTTGTCGTCACCATCTTTATCATGTGACATCAGTTGATTTTTAGAGAGGAAATGTTTGTCTTGCAGTGAGTTTTAGGTGCATTTTTACATCTAAAATCTTATCCTAACATGAAACAAGACAAAGCATATTTGGCATTTAATGATCAGCACTGAGCGGCCGAATCTTTAGTTAAATCTGTTCATGTTTTTTACATTTTGAAGTGTGCATGGTAAATAATCTTTCTTATTTGCTTGCTCTCACTCAGCTTTTAGCTGTGTTTAGGTTTCTGTGTTTGCAGCTTGGTTATGCTGCATTTCAACTGAGACACTGGTGGGTTATTGCGGTAAGAATGACCCAACTTGTTGATCTATATAAATCTCATAGAATTTTGTCATTACATGCTTTTTATTATATAAACACTCATTTATATATGTACTAATATTATGTGATGTATAAAATTAGCATTTTTATTTTGATTTGTGTACAAATAGGATTAAATTGCTTTAAATATTGTGTTATTTCAATACACTTATTATCATTTTCATGTCTATTTTTCTTTGACATGTAAACTAAAATATGATCGTCGTCTTATTGTTCTTTCCCCGATTTCTAGATCACTACTCTGGTGACCACAGCCTTCCTCATTGCCAAAGTCATCTTGTCAGACGTAAGATACTTCAAATGTTGTTTTCTTACCAAATTTATTAATTAAAATGCCACAGTATTTGTTCCTGATATAATCCTCAGAATTATTCATAAGTATTGTTATATTGCTGTATAATAGAAACACAAGTCCTGTTTCTCTCTGTTTTCTCAGTTGTTTAATCAGAATGCTTTTGGCTATGTTCTTCCCATCACCTCATTTGTGGTGGCGTGGCTGGAAACCTGGTTCCTGGATTTTAAAGTGCTCACACAGGAAGCAGAAGACGAGAGAGGTCAGGAATAGTTCCTAACAAATGTAAAAGCTCTATTTTGATTTAAAACCAACCAGTAATAACATTAACCTTAGTTTATTCATGTTTTACAGACGATTGTTAATCAAAGTGCTTAATCAACTATTAAAGCTGCGGTCACACTGCACTTTCCTCCCCATAGACTCTCTGTACAGAATATGGACCAATCGCTCATGTTTTTGAATGTCTAATCATCTTGTTTAATCCCGGCCCTTTTTCGCAGCACTGTACTACAGAATTTAAACTCTAAAGTTCAAACTCTAGTGTGGCCACGGACATTTTTTTTCTATTTCTGCTGAAAATTTTGTTAAATCTGTTGATTTATGAGGAATGATTTCAGAAGTATGGTAACTAAAAACTTAATTTATGAAATAAAAAAATAATACCTTGTTAACTATTTATTAATGTTTACAATGCAAATCCAATTAGATCCACTTATTTGGTAAACAAAGCAAGCCTCTCATATAATAGATCTACCAAAAGACAGAAAATATTACTCTACAAACTGTATTGTAAATAAATAATATGAACATATTTATATTAGTCCAATAATTATACTGAAATTAATATAAAAACTGAATAAATATACATTTAAACACATTTACTCAAATAAATTAACCGAATTAATTATGGACTAAAAATCTTAGCAAATCTGCACACGCAAATTCCGTGTGGGCCTAGCCATTAGTCATTTGAAGCATCTTTTTAGGTCAAAATATTTAACGTTTGTAAATGTAGGGTTTATATTTTGATTTTGAAGTCCAGCAGTTAGTTCAGAAGCCCTTTATTTTTCTCGAGGCAAGTATATTTTTTCAGTTGTTTTCAAAAAGATTATGACGTTTTTTTAGAAAGCCAGCAATTTGTCGTTTTCAGGTGTGCAAAAACACTTTCGACACACACCCTTGCGCCATGTCCTAACAACACGCGATATAAGCTATCTTTTTCCATGTTAAAAGGAGTTTTTCTCCTAACTATTTGCAACGGCAACATGCAAAATTTTAGAAATGCTTTCTATTTCTGCGATGTCGCAGCAGAAAAATGGGATGTACTACTATGACAATTATGTCCTCAGCTACATATTATGTGCTTTATTCAGAGTTAAATGCTACCAATGTGAGCTTAAATAACATTTTACATGACATTTATGGCCATACTACTTACAGCAGCAGCAGATAAAATAAAATAACTACCAGACGGTTTGAAAATGAAAGTCAGAACTGTGATTTAGTGCAAACCAACATCAGTCACTCATCATTCATTAATTTTCCTTCAGCTTAGTCTCTATTTTAAGAGGGCGCCACAGCAGAATAAACCATTAACTATTCCTGGGCGCCACGGTGGCCTAGTGGGTAGCAAGTTCGCCTCACAGCAAGAAGGTCGCTGGTTCGAGCCCCGGCTGGGTCAGTTGGCGTTTCTGTGTGGAGTTTGCATGTTCTCCCCGTGGTTGCGTGGGTTTCCTCCGGGTGCTCCGGTTTCCCCCACAAGTCCACAGACATGCGGTACAGGTGAATTGCCAAATTGTCCGTAGTGTATGAGTGTGTGTGGATGTTTCCCAGAGATGGGTTGCGGCTGGAAGGGCATCTGCTGCGTAAAAATATGCTGGATAAGTTGGAGGATCATTCCGCTGTGGTGACCCCGGATTAATAAAGGGACTAAGCCAAAAAGAAAATGAATGAATGTATTCCTGTACTGGGAAACACCCATACACTCACATTCTCACACACACACACACACACACACACACACACACACTCAATACACTATGGCCAATTTAGTTTATTTAATTCACCTATAGTGCATGTCTTTGGACTGTGGGGGAAACCGGCGCACCCGGACGAAACCCACGCCAACACAGGGAGAATATTGCAAACTTCACACAAAAACGCCATCTGGCCCAGCCAGGACTCGAACCAGTGACCTTCTTTCTGTGAGCCGACTATGCTAACCACTGAACCACAGTGCCACCCCATCAGTCACTCAGTAGCCTATTAATAAAGTCAAAGAGGTTTAATATTTATTAATTAGGCTAAAATCTTTACCATTTTGTTGGGAGTGCAGTGGCTGGTATTTAAATGTTTCTGTCGTGTCACGTCACGTTTGGTGCAGACAGACAAATAGCTTGTCGCTGGAATCTTGTCACATTGTGTGTTGCTAAGACACTGTGTTAGTAGTTTAGGTTTTTCCTTATCACTCTTAATGTTTTGTTTTCCTGAAGGCAGCCCGTAATGTTAGTCACGGTTTCTTGTGCCATTATTTTTTTTAACCTTATTATTACCATTCTAGGCTGTGAGAGTTATGCTGTTTACACTTTAAATCAGGATTTCTTTTTCTCTCTCTCTCTCTCTGACTGAGTTTTATTTTCAATGTGGGCAGACTGGAAAACGTGTCTACGAATCACAAGCTCTCAAAAGAGGAAGGAAAACCCCTATTTTCTATGATATGTCATTTTAATAGTGCTGTGGTCACAAAGTCACATTTACAGAGTGAAACTTGTTCTTTGTTCAAGAGATGCACACTCAGACTGTCACTGGTTTGGGAAAGTCCTCAAAGGTCGTGTGAAATATTTTAGATGCTAGTATTAGACAGTTTTAAGGTTGTCTATAAGCATAGGCCCAATCCCAATTCTATTTTTGTACCCCTACCCCTTGCCCTTGGCCCTTACAACCGAGGGTTAAGGGGAAGGGCTTCAAAACTTGATAAGATCGTAACTATACTGTGTATTTACACAGTGGCCATATTTATGTAAACACACGAAAACAACATTAATATTATAGCAGACACTGTAAAAAGCTCATTCCCAGCCACTAGACATTACTGACAGGGTATTCCAGTGTCATCGTGTGTCAGAATGTTGTGGGACTGCTGTACATGAGTTATGATTATGAATTATAGATCATGAAATTTAGCGTTTTTATTTTTAAATTTTTTTTTAAGCATGACTAAAACACAAACGCGGTTATAAATATATTAAAACGTGTTTGTTTGTCGTAAAAATTCGTGATAGTGACAAAAAAATACTAGTTTGTGGATCTCCTTCCTTCCGGGTTCAGCAATCCTGCCGTTGTGGCAGGTGCATTCAAGGAAATTTTCTTACCCCTCCGTTTTAAGTGTGGTCCTGAAAAATCTTCATTCGAAGGGGTGTATACCCCTTACCCTTAGCCCTACGCCTTCAAGCTAAAGAGAATTGGGACACCACTATCCCTTGACGTGAACGCGCAAAACGAGGGGTAGGGGTAAGGCGTAGAATTGGGATTGGGCCTTAGTGTGCTCCAAAACAGTGACAAAATTTGCATTTAGAAAATATAAACCTGATATAAACATCTGAAGCTTTCGTTTGTTTGAAAAAGTTTTGTTTTTAGTTTGTCACTTCCACCTAAATGGATCAAGGATTTATTTCACATCACCTCATACTTCAGTTTCCCATCAAATCTTGACCAATCAAATGCTCTCTAGTATCTGACATGCCCCGCCCCCTTCAAGACACTTCTCATTTGATGTCTTTGAGCTCAGCCGCTCTCTCTGGCAGAGCTGTGAGCAAAACAAAACACTATTGGCTATTTTTATAAAAAGGGGAGGAGCTACTGCATCCCGCCCTCTCTTCATTTTTCAGTTGAGATTGTCAAACATCGAATAAAAGATGCATGTTTCAAAGCACTTCATGTGACCTTTAATCTATATTGATGATCTGTCATCTTTCTCCTATTTGCAGCGTATCTGGCAGCGGTGAATGCGGCGTGTGAACCGGCTCCTCTCATCTGTCCGAGAGCCGTGTCTGATGGGCAGTTTTACTCTCCACCAGAGTCCCTGGCAGGTAAAGCCATTCGCTTTCATTCTGCACCCCCTTGCTGTATGTATTGATTTTTGGGCATATCGTTTGCATTTGTCCTGTAGGTTCAGAGGACGATCTTGATGAAGAGGGTCTCGGCAGGAGAGCAGTAACAGAACAAGTAAATAAATACTTCGGTTTTATTTTATTTGCATGACATAGATCTCAGAAAACAGACACATTTGATCAGTACTACATGCTTTATACTTTAAAACTACAGGTTGACTATGTTTATATACTGTCCACCCTTTGGAATGATGATTATTGTGAAAAGCGCTATACAAATAAGCTTGTATTGAATCTGTGCAAGTCTGTGAATCTTCGCAGAGTCTGTGAAGTCTGTGCAATCACTTGATTTATTTATTTTTTGTTTTGTTTTTTAGGAAAAGGCATTTGTAAGACAGGGACGGGAGGCCTTGGCGGTGGTGGAACAGATACTGACACAAGAGGAAAACTGGAAATTTGAGAAGACTAACGTATGTAGACATTAATACAACATTAATAATTATTTGTTTATGGTTTTTGTAATATAATATGAAAATGTTTCATCTTTTAGGAGCTTGGTGATGCAGTTTATACACTTGAAATCCCGTTTCATGGGAAAACGTTTATTTTAAAGGTATTGTTAAATAATAAATGGTGTATTGTGAAAGCTTTTGTGTTTGTTATCGGCTTCTTACCACTGTTTGGTGTGTTTTAGGGTCTTCTGCAATGCAAAGCAGAGCTGGTCTATCAGGAGGTCATTTTACAGCCAGAGAAGATGGTGCAGTGGAACAGAACCGTGTCTGTTTGTCAGGTACACGCTCGCAGATGCCTCCAATAATAGGAGCTGAAACACATGTAGGTGGGAGGTGTGTTTTAGTAGTAAAACAAACAACAACAACAAAAATAAAAAACACAAATGGGCAGTTCAAAATGTTAATCCAACATACTTATCTGCAACTCTACTGCTTCTTCAGAGGCCAGATTTGTAATTGCATCCCCTCCAAGAGCTTTTTATTAAGCTATGACTTACACACTCTGAATCCTATCTAATGCTGTTTTGTGGAATTCTATTCTAACTGATCAGACTCTCCAGTGTTTTGCAAACTGGACAATCAAAAATACCACAAATCATGTAGACTTAAATTGAGGGTAGACTTAAGTTGAAAACCTTCATATTTTCATCTAGCTGCTTGCTTAAAACATGTTAGCATGTAAAGTTATGCTAGCAACATGGGTAAACATTCCAACAATATATTAAAGCATGTTAGAAATGATGACAATGTTCATTTTTAATGGTGGCTCAGTGGGTAGCGATGTCATCTCGCTGCAATAAGGTCGATGGATCAAGTCCTGGCTGGGTCAGTTGGCATTTCTGTGTGGAGTTTGCATGTTCTCCCCTTGTTGGATCTACATTCAAGCGAGGCTTTTATTTAACAACAAACTTTTCAATCTAGTTATTATCAGTGTTGAAAACCGTTGTCCTGCTTAATAAACGTGTGGGATCCATATAATGTTTTATCATGTAGAGTTCAAATGATTTGTATTTATTTAAAAATTTTGTTAAAATTATAACACTTTATATGCCTTTACTCTCACTTTTTATCAGTTTCTTTCTTACTGACCCCAAATGGTAGTTCACATTTGAGCCAAGTTCACCTTTAGACAGACTTTTTGTTTGCTTGTTGTGTAATGAACAGTTAAATAGATTTGTCAAACTGGCCTTCATCATATGTAAGATTTGGCATGTAGGGAATGTACAGCAGTTTGACCCCAACAAATTATACAAAAAAAAAAGGATAGGTGACCCAAAAATAAAAATAACCAAGTCGTTTATTCATCCTCCTGTGGTTTTAAAGCTTTGAGTTTATTCCTTTGCTGGTTGATGGCACACATTGACTTCCAACCAGCATTTTTCAAGATATCTTCTTGAACGAAACATTTTTGGGTGAGCTATCCCTTTAAATAAAATGCTTACAAATAAGTTACAAATTTGTACATGCTCATTGAATAGATTTGAGATTGCAAATAGACCCTTTTCACGTATCCGGGTTTCTCACCAGCAGAAGTCGTAGTGAACGGGAGAGTACAACAAATATTTTTTTACAAGTCTGTATGCTGATATAATAAAAGAAAAACTTCTCATCAAGACTTTCAGAAAAAGAAAAACAAATAGTGTGAGACTGATAACGGCAGCCAGAAGAGAGAACAACATCAAAATTACTGTCCTGCCCCAAAGATAATGCATTAGAAACACCTCGTACAAGCAGTAATTTGTAATTTGATGCAATGATGATGTGATGTAATACATAAACGCATATAAATATACATACGTTTTAAAAAAAAATCTAAATATTGAAAACTTGCAAGGATTTAAGATGCTCGTGATCATTAAATGCATCATAGCAGTCTTATGAAATCCTCTGATTTCCATCCACAGATTTTACAGAGGGTTGATGACAACACAATGGTGTCATATGATGTGTCTGCTGGAGCAGCTGGAGGTGTCGTGTCTCCCAGGTGAGATGACAGTTTTCTGCTTTTCTCTGCGAGTTGAATCAATCCAAACTATGCTTATGCTCTCGATACGCATCCATGTGAACGTTTATTCTAGTTGTGGAGAATTCAAAGTGTTTTCTTTCTCGACATTTAGGGACTTTGTGAATGTTCGTCGGGTGGAGCGCAGACGAGACTGCTACATCTCTGCAGGAATGGCCACCAATCACAACTCCAAACCCCACCACAGTCGTTACGTCAGGTCTGTCGCATTCTCAGCCAATCAAAATGTAGAACTTGTTCATGCTGTATCCGAAACCGCCCCCTCGTTGACCATTCCCTACAACCGGAGCACCCGGAGGAAACCCACACCAACGTGGGGAGAACATGCAAACTTCACACAGAAATGCCAAGTGGCCCAGCCGGGACTCGAACCAGCGACCCTCTTGCTCTGAGGCAATAGTGCTAACCACTGAGCCACCATGCCACCCAGTATTGCTTTAATTAAATATTTTATTTTGAAACTTGCTCCAGTAGGATTGCGCTTTTGATGCCATCTTGTGGTCAGACACGGAAATTCATTCGGTGCACGAGCACTCACAGTGCATTATGGGTATTTTCTAGCCCTCAAGTGTACATGGGTTCTAGGCAGCCTTCCAGTCCAATTTATTATGCCCTTAACTCGTTAACTTCCCTCCCTCCAACTCTGAATGTCATTCTTTCGCCCTGGCCAAATTACTTCTCGGCCCTTACCCATGACGGCCACCCAATCATCCCCATCAACCGAATTGGTTCTATCACTGTCTCACCACCTATAGCAGGTGTGTGGTGAGTGTTGTCCTGTGGATGCTGCACACTGGGGGTGGTGTGAAGAGACCACCATTATGATTGTGAAGTGCTTTGGGTGTATGGCCATACACTATAAATTCGCTCTATAAATACATTCATTACATTACATTACATTATGCTACACAAGTGTCCACTACTGGTGCAACGTCTGAATGGGTTTACAAGGAATCCCCTTAACCCTTGAGCACAAGGGAACTACACTGTTGTGATGTCACAGTTGCATTGCATTCTTGGACATAAGAATGGGTATATAGAAATTGATCAAAATCAAGGGATTCAGGTAAGTCCATGTAAACTTAGTGCGAGTCTGAAAGAGTGCGAGTCTGAAAGTGGACTGGAACGTTGCCTATCTTCTAACTCTCTTTAAAGGTATAGGGGGTGATTTTTGGAGACAGCTTCTCTCTGTGTGAAGATGAAACATTATGAATGGCTTTATTTTGGGTCAAGCCAAATTAGCTGTGTGAAAAAGAACAAGATTGAACAGATGTCTGGGCAAAATGTTTGTTGTCTGCTGTTGTGAAGGCCAGATTTTTAATTGATTTGACCTTCTAAAGATTCACTGGATGATCTTATCTTTTTTTTCTTTAACTGAAATGGTGTAACAATGAAGCATTGTTCCGTTTTTGAAGGAGAAGGGCTTTTTACACATTTCTTAGAATTTTATTTTAATTTTTAATTTAGAAATTTGTTCATTTTGAATCTTTTTTTTTTTTTTTTTTTTTTTGGTCATTTGTAATAGAGCTATTTTAATTCTCGTTTCAGAGGGGAGAATGGTCCTGGTGGATTTGTGGTGTTGAAGTCCAGCAGTAATCCTTCAGTTTGCACCTTCATCTGGGTTCTCAATACGGACCTTAAGGTAAGACCAGCAAAAGTACCACTTGTTTGTGTATGTTAAAACTATTAAAATGCCCTGATAATGAATTGTTTTTCATTTGCAATGTGCAGTGTGTGTTTTTATTTATTTATTTTTTATTTATTTTTATTTTTTTCACATCATTTTGCAGCTCCTGCTAGTCATTCAGATTTATGATATTCAGCTGATGGATGATAAAATCTCTGATGAAATCTATTAGACATACTGGATTTTCCAGAATATAAGTCATGTTTTTATAATTTAAAACATGCTGCAGCTTGAACAAAGCAGCTTATACTGTATAATGGAATAAATGCCAAAATATAGTAACCCTTTCACACATCACTAGATTAATTTTCACTTTCAGTCTGTATACATTTTTAAAAAAAAAAATGTTTATAGTAAATGACACTTGAATTCATCTTTCTACGTTTCAGTGCTAACACTTTGATTTGTCTGTGAAATATTCTACATTGAACCACATCTAGAGATGTTTTTTTTTATTAGAATCAGAGCTGTGGTAAAAAAAAATTGCTCAAGAAATCAATTCTGCATTGATAAATTCTGCATTCTCCACCATCTGCTGTTTAAAAACTAGCCTAGAGCGCCATCTGCTGTTTAAAAGCTAGTCGAGCGCCATCTGCTTTTTAAAAACTAGTCAAGAGCACTGCTGTTAAAAGCTAACCTAGAGCGCCATCTGCTGTATAAAAGCTAGCCTAGAGCTCCTTCTGCAGTTAAACGCTAGTCTAGAGCGCCATCTGTGGTTTAAAAACTAGCCTAGAGCGCCATCTGCTGTTTAAAAACTAGCCTAGAGCACCATCTGCTGTTTTAAAACTAGCCTTGAGCACCATCTGCTGTTTAAAAACTAGCCTAGAGCGCCATCTGCTGTTTTAAAACTAGCCTAGAGCGCCATCTGCGGTTTAAAAACTAGCCTAGAGTGCCATCTGCTGTTTAAAAACTAGCCTTGAGCACCATCTGCTGTTTAAAAACTATTCAAGAGCGCCATCTGTGGTTTAAAAACTAGCCTAGAGCGCCGTCTGCTGTTTAAAAACTAGCCTAGAGCGCCATCTGCTTTTAAAAAATAGCCTAGAGCGCCATCTGCTGTTTGAAAACTAGTCTAGAGCGCCATCTGCTTTTAAAAAATAGCCTAGAGCACCATCTGCTGTGTAAACACTAGCCTAGAGCGCCATCTGCCGTTTAAAAGCTAGTCAAGCGCCATCTGCTGTTTGAAAACTAGTCTAGAGCGCCATATGCTGTTAAAAATCTAACCTAGAGCATCATCTGCTGTTTAAAAACTAGCCTAGAGCGCCATCTGCTGTTTTAAAACTAGTCAAGAGCGCTGCTGTTAAAAGCTAACCTAGAGCGCTATCTGCTGTATATAAGCTAGCCTAGAGCGCTGTCTGCAGTTAAACGCTAGTTTAGAGGGTCATCTGCTGTTTAATAACTAGCCTACAGCGCCAGGTGCTTTTAAAAAATAGCCTAGAGCACCATCTGCTGTTTAAAAGCTAGTCGAGCGCCATCTGCTGTTTTAGAACTAGTCAAGAGCGCTGCTGTTAAAAGCTAACCTAGAACGCTATCTGCTGTATATAAGCTAGCCTAGAGCGCCATCTGCTGTTAAACACTAGCCTAGAGCAACATCTGCTGTTAAAAGCTAAGCTCAGAATCTATTTCTCGAACAATTTTTCACCACAACTCTAGGTAAAACCACCTATCAAGTCCTGAGCAACATGCTAAAAAAATATTTAAAATACTAATTATATATATATTTTTTTTTAATTATTAAAAAAGAAAAATATTCTACACTTATTTATTAAAAATGTATATTAAACGTATAATTTTATAGTTATTGTATTTTTATTATATTATGTTATTATATTATTATGTATTTTAATAGTTATTGTTTGTTTTTGTTTTTGTTGTTGTTTTTACAGGGTCGCCTCCCACGTTACCTCATCCACCAATCTCTGGCCGCCACTATGTTTGAGTTCATGTCTCACCTCAGGCAGCGCATAAACGAAGTCCACGTCTCCTACCGGTGACCTATCGGCTTTGACTCTTTACCCGACCACAGTTTACATCGTGGTGACTTCAAAGTACACACTGTGCCATATTGATTCTCCTGTGCGAACAGGGGTCGCCATGAGGAGATTGACTAGCGGGAGATTGTTACGGTTGACTGCATCTACGAAAATCTGGCTGCTCATTATACTGACGTTAAAGTTGATGTAGATGTACACATCAGGTCATAATGCATACAGTCAAATGCCACAGGAGCCTGAACCATGCAAATAAAAGGAGAAATGCGTGCGTTTCTAATATCAGGTGTGCCTAAAACCACTGTCGCCCCCTAGTGACCACGACTGAAGACTGGGATGCTTTCTAGATGAGATTCTGAGCCAAATACGCTGTGGTTTCTCATTCTGCTTTTACTCGCGCCTTAATCAATAAGCACACAGTCTGAATAATTCATTGTTGTTATATTTCTTATTATGATTTGCAATTTAGCCAATCTTTAGTGTATAAAAGCATTCATCTGTAGCGTATATCTATCGGTTTTCACACCTATGGTTATTTATCTAACATTGCATACCGTTTAGTTTATGTAATGTCTTAAATCAAGCGAATAACTTACCAAAATCACCTGTTGTGGTGTCCATGAAGTGCGCTGCAACAAAAACAACACAAAAAGCTGAAGCAAACATTTGTGCTTCATTTTATTCAACAAGAATCTGGTGCAAAGCAGCTTAAAGTTGATTTGTAATGAATATAACAGGCCTTTTGTTAAAATATGCAGTTTTTTTGGTATCGCATGTCGGTTTCGTGTTCTCACAGAGCATTACTGTCAATATTTTATTGGTTTTAAACTCATGTTTACCACATTTGTGCACAAACAAGGAACTAAGGCGTAGTCACGAGTTGTTCAGTTGGTCATTGTGTCTTATAGAAACGCCACTAGTGAATTGTGAACGTGTCCTTCATTAATAGATGCCTTGAATCAATGCGGTTTGCTTTTAATAAAGAGAAAAGACACTCTTACAGGGTATTGGATTTCATTTTATCGGCTTATCGGATTACGTCGATCTTATTTCGCCCGTGTGTTGGTTTGTACTTGTGTGCCTTTGTTACGGTTTGTGATTGCTTGATTTGTTTATTCATGTCCTTTTTTTATTGACTGTAACCACATTTCTTTGCGCAGAGCCTTTTTAAAATGGCTTGAAGTCACTTGTGATTCAGGTTCTGTGCGGATGTTATTTTTATACTGATTTGCATTAAGCTATATCGAGTTCTGTCGTGTGATTCAGAAATCAGGATTTTTGTTTATAAAAATCAACATTTAATAAAGCTAACAGACAGTTACTAAAGAGTGTCTGTTGTCTGTTTATGCTAGTGATGGATGAAACAGATTTTCAAAGCTTCGAAGACAATTGAAGCAACTGCTTTGTACAATGATTAGCTGTTGTGAAGTGTAGTTTCAGCTGTTTAACTGAAGTATAGATAGCCTATCAAATACAGTTTTATATCATCTAATATAATCAAATTTTAAAGGTCAGCATAACGGTTTTGTTTGTTCATTCATTCACTTTCCCTTGGCTTTGTCTCTATATCAGAGGCCACCACGGCGGAATGAACCATCAACTATTCCAGCTTATGTTTTACATATGGGAGACCACATGAGAAAACTAGGTTGCTGTCAGAAGTGGTGTTAGTGAAGCCAGCAGGGGGTGCTTAACCTGCGGTCTGTGTGAGTCCTAATGCTCCAGTAAAGTGAAGGAGACGCTATACTGTCAGTGAGCGCCATCTTTCGGATGAGATGTGTTACAGATTATTTATTTTCTTCTTCTTATTATTATTATTATTATTATTAATATTATTATGATTATTAGTCTTTTGTAGTTTGATATTAATTTCTGTTTTATTTCTTTGAGGATGACTCATTATGATTGCTGGCCTTTAAAAGCGGAGGCCGAGTGAGCGTCTGGGTGGCTCTTTGTTTTCCAGCGCGTGTCTGACTGATCCTCCCGATCTTCTCTCTGTTGAGAGCATGTCCCGTACTTGTTGAGAAGCTCAGCATCTTGTCCTGATGAAGGTCTGATTTCTGTGCGCGTCTTGTGCAGCCGCTGCTGAGGAGCCATGCTGGTGTTGTTGATCTCTCTTCATTTAAATCTCCGTTGATCTATATGTTTTTTCTTGTGTTTTACGCATGTTTTTGTATGTTTGTTTAAGTAATTATGGAAGTAATATTATTGTGTTAAGCCTTTATATTTCGTTGCCATTTTATTTTGAGTTAGGACACATTATTTATTTTATTCTCTAAATAAATAAGATAATTGTATATTTTGAGTTGTGTGTCCTTTTTATGTTGCCAACCCCTCCCTAGACGAGCCTTTACAAACTGGGGTCCGTAACAGATGTTAAATTGAGGTCCTGACTCTCTGTGGTCATTAAAAACCCCATGGCACTTCTCCTAAAGAGTAGGGCTGCAACTTCTTTGTCCTGGTCAAATTCCCTCGATTATCAGCCCTAACCAAGCGGCAACCTCCCGCTCTCCCTCTGGAAGCCAATACGGAAGTAACTAAAACTTGCAATTCATCGAAAATTCCGCTTGTCCTGGCTCCATAATAGAGCAAGTCTCCAATGAGCCCACTGGTGAAATGGCCAATTTTACAGCAGAAAAAAAGGTGTTTACAGCCTGGTACAAAGAACGATTTTGGTTCATATAGCTTATATTACCCTTCATGACAACTGTGAGGGGGGTGAATTATTTTATAACTCATCCGTTTCCTTTAAATTAAGCTAAATTAAGTTTGCATAATTAAGGGTGTGGCCACTTGAGTGACAGCTAGTCCCGCTGGTCGCCGTCACATCACCTTAGCTGATTCCGCCTGATTCATCGTATTTTTGTGTTGTTTTATTTGGCTTTACACAGTCAGTCGCCTTTTGGAATTATTTCCTACCATTATCAGATAATATGGTATGCTGTGTGCGCTTAATTTTGCTCACAAACCATTCACGTGGCCTCCGTTTCCCAGGTGAGTGAAATTATATACTTATTTAATTTATGATTTATAATGTTCTTCAGAACTTTAATGCACTCCAGAATCTGACAGATTGATCAGCTGTAGTCTTTAAAATCGCCATTTGAAGTGTTATCATACAGTGTTCTGCCTGCATTTCCTAAATAGCCCTGCATTTACTAACACAGACTATATCTGAAGTATTTGGATGTAATTCGCACTTTCTTCCTGTTGAAAAACGTCCTAAGAACGATGTCAAGTGGCTTGATGTATCACAACAGTGTTTTCAACAGTCTAAACACTTTATTGATATAGTGTACAACCAAGCACATGTGGTCAGAATACAAACGAGTCGCAGGTAATGAAATATGATGTGTTTCTCCCATAAGAAAGCCCAGCTAAATGCCAGCATGCGCTCCGCTCACGCTCCGCCCACGCTCCGCCTCTTTGCCCTTGTTTGGTATGCCTCGGTTGGTGCGATGACGCACGAACAAAAAGGCGACGGCTGGCTACGCTTACTAGTAGCTTCTTTTGGGTTCATCAGAAACCTATGGGTGACGTCACGGATACTACGTCCATATTTTTTACAGTCTATGGCCCTAACCCATCATGGCCTCCCAATCGTCCCGATCCATCCATCGAAATGGCTCTATCGCTGTCTCTCCACTCCCCCTACAGCTGGTGTATAGCACACTGGCAACATTGACCTGTAGATGCTGCACCCCCCCCCCCCCCCCCCCCCCCCCCCGCCCCCCCCTCCCC